>LR751716.1:127724-141777 GCA_902729485.2 Mus minutoides
TATATATATATATATATATATATATATATTACAACCAAAATTTCTTACTTTGCTCATTTTTATTTTCTAATATAGTAGAAGGAAATGAAGCTCTAAGTGGGCAAGTGACAGGTTCAAATCACAGAACTGACAGGTAACCCAACAATGTCCTAGTACAAAAAGAATTATTTTCCGTTATACCAGGTGTATGTGTGTGTGTGTGTGTGTGTGTGTGTGTGTGTGTGTGTGTGTGTGTGTGTTGTAACATCTAAAAGGGAATATTGTTTTTGGAAAAGTTTTTTTTTTTTTTTTTAAGTACAGAATACCCAAGATATAGTCCACAGAACTCAAAAAGGTCAACAAACTGAAGTGCCCAAGTGAGGGTACCACAATCCCACTTGGGAGAGAGTAGAAAGCAACTACAAGTGGGGAGGAAGGAAGGGAACTGTGAGGGAAAGTGGATGGGTCCTGGGAGGAAGAAGGGAAATTGATCTGGTATTGGGTGAGGGAAAAAGACTGAAGCCCTGAGGTCCAGCAGAAAGAATGGAAACAGGCAACCTCCAACCTCGGGAGGTAGGAGGTTGAGGAGACCCTTCAGAATTCACCAAAGACCTAGGAAGCTAGAGATTCTCAGGACTCAAAGAGAGAGACCTTAGATGAAATTCTCAACAGTAGAGAGAGGGAACTTGTAGAGCCCACCTCCAGCAGAAAGACAGGGCATCAAGTGAGGGAGGGAGTTTTCATCCCACAGCCAAAACTCTGACCCATAATTGTTCCTATCTGAAAGAACTGTAGAGATGGAAATGGAAGGGTGCCTGAGGAAAAGAAGGTTCAGTGATAGACCCAATGTGGGATCCAGTTCAGTGGGAGAACCCCAAGACATGACACTTACTGAGGCTATGGGGTGCTCACAAGAAGGGACTTATTATGACCCCACTCAGGAAGATCCAACAAGCAGCTGAAAAAGTCAAATGCAGATATTTATATTCAACCAATGGACAGAACATGCTAACCCCTGTGATTGAATTAGGGAAAGGATTTAAGAAGCTAAAGAGGAGGGCATCCCTGTAGGGTGACAAGCAGTCTCAATTAACCTGGACCCCTGAAATCTCTCAAACCCTGGCCCCAGATGATATGAGGCCCCCAACACATAATACAGCACAGGGCTGCCGGGTCTCTGAACCTAACCCTCAAGAGACTGGAGGACCCAGGGAGTTTATAGGCCAGGTTGGGTATAGGACATCATCATGGAGACAGGGGGCTGGGGAGGAGGTATGGGATGTGGAACAGTCAAAGGGTGGATGGAGGATAAAATATGGAGTGTAAAAAATTAATTAATTAATTAATTAATTAACGACAAAATGTTATTATTTTTTTGTAAATGCATGAAATAGGAAGAAAAAAAAAAAAAGCCTGCAGTGACTGTCATGTTCTTTGACTTTCTAAAAGACAGATGTCCAAATGGAAATGGCTGTGTCTAAGTTCCTAAGTTGAATCAGAAGTAAGCCTTAACAGGGATAACCAAAAAACATCTATTTCCATAGCATAGCCTCTACTTAATTCAGCTCTACTTTGCTGTTCAGAATTTCAAAAGGGTACACTGTACCTGAAGCACGCCTAGGAGCACAGAAACCTATTGCATAGAGATGAATACATTCTAGTTTAGGCACACTCAAGCTCAGCTCACATTCTTCTACAACTGGAATAGCAAATATAACTTTATCAGTACTTTCTAAAATCAATATGTTTACATCAGCATCATATGCATGGCATTAAAAAGAAAATTGGAATAATGAAGTAAAATGTTTCATGAATATAATCATAAAAGGCCACAATTTAGTTCCTCATAATTAAGTTTAAGAAAAAAAAAAAACAAGTTAAAAATTTAGTTAGTAGAGAAAATAAAAGGAATAAAGAAATTATATCCTTTGTTTCTGTTAGCAAGTTGGTTTTCATTTTTACTTTTCCACCTTAAAACTTTTCTGCCTTAAAACTGTTCTACTTAAATATTACTTTATAATGATGATTGTTGTTCCCAGAAACAATTTATAGAAAATGTTGTACTGCTTGCCCAGTCTCAGTATCCTCCTCCTGCTCTCTCATACTCACCGGAGTTCATTGATGTCACAGTGGATGCTTCTACCTTCATCAAATTAGGCTCAGAGAAACACACCCCAAACAAGAGGTACAAAAAATCAGAAACTTGCAAAATTTACAACTGTCAAAGACTGATCAATGAGCCGAGGTGACAACCTGTTCAAGTGCATCCAGTCCAAGCCATGAAATTGCCACCCTAGGGTCAATGTGAGCTTAAATACCTGAGCCTTTTCCCAGAGTTCACTTAATAAAAAACCTTCAACTGTGACAAACACATATGTGCTGCTTTAATTATTCCTTTTCTGCAGCCACTGCCTTAAAATAACTGGATGAATAAAATTAACAACACTGTATCCCATAGCACAGAATAGAGATACATTTAAGTGTAATCAGGAGAAATTATGAACTGTTTAATTTGAAGGATACTCTAATTAGTCTGAGTTCATCACAACTCCAGAATCCAAGAATTCAAGTGTCCATTGAACTATAAATATGTACAGGTATATAGGTGAAATAGCTTTGAATGTTTATGTACAGTACACTTTTGCCCAATCCCAAGGGATGATCATTTTGTCCATGCCATGAGGACAAAGAATTTTTACTATAATAGACACTGGGACAGGGTGGATCTGCTGCAGAGGTCACAACATAGCTGCTGCTTCAAAGGCTGCTATGACACTGGCAAATCCAAAAAGAGGCAAAGTTAAAAACCACATATAAACACAGTGACGATTACTTCAGGGCTTTAAATCTCACAAACTGTTTGGGAAAGGGATTTTTTAAGGATTTAAATTCTTGCTTGAGCACACAGGAAGTCAGGGTCTGGGACATCTGATGTACATTGCTGTACTGCTTCTGATGCTGCAGGGAAATCTGCACCTGCTCTCAAACATCATCGAAACTATTTAAATGTTTTAAGATTTCCAATCTTCCTGAAAACAGAAATAGTTTGTTTTTATGTTCTGTGCATGTTGCAAATGGCAAAGCACAAAGCTATAAAATATGCTCTGGTGTGTGTGTGTGTGTGTGTGTGTGTGTGTGTGTGTGTGTGTGTGTGTGTGCTGGGGTGGGGCTCAATACATACGTGTCTTCCTAGCAGAATCTTCCACAAAAAGAGAAGAGATGTCTTCATCCACGCCAGCTTCATTCCTAGCAATGCAGGTGTATGCTCCTGTATCTTCATAACGGACATTGCTTATGTGGACCTCACTGCCATTTGCTGTGAACAGAAGGCAGATGCAACTTGTAAACTACAGTCTCAGCTTTGGTACAGTGCATTCCGATTACACAGCCACACAGCTCACTAAGCTTGTCCTAATTAAACTGTTTTCCTTCCTGCTTTGGAGATATGCCAAATTGCTGCATAGGCTCTCAAGTGTTTGTACATTGTTACGTCATTCCATGGACAAGAGCACTGCACTAGCAAGTGCAAACCTTTTACATTTTACACCATTAACTTTTCCTATATTACATATGAAATATTTCATATAAATAGCTATCATCCTATATGTGTTTACAGCTAAAACCCAATGTTTAAACACAGCTTTTTTAGAACAAACAACAACAATCCTGTTCACTTAAAGGAACAGATGTGAAAATCTGTCATGAATTTGGTGAATTCTAACTTCAAGTCAAGTTTCATTAAGGAAGTTTATAGTGTACTACTGTCATTAAGAGACTTTATTATGTATTTGGAAATCTTAAAGAGGGCAGTGAGATAATGTCACAATTGTCTGAAATATCACCAAAAACTTACCAAAAAATAAACTATGATAAAGAATTTTATCATTTTAAATCTGAATAAAACTTCAAATCTTGGAGAGAGAACATTTTTATTTAATCCTTGAAAGATAAGTTGAATTTCCCAACAGCAAAACCGAGGTGTAATTAATCATGTATCACATGCTAGCCAAATGATGGGGACCTTTACACATCTTATTTCATAATCTATATAAGTGATACTTAATTATGAGATAAGTCTGAGATTTGTAGGATGAATTCCTTCAGGTCATTCAAATAAAATGATTTGTTTTTTATGAAAACCACACACTTCTATGGCTGTAATCTACTGCTTTCATGAGGTTTAATGTTCCTTTTCACCATTTAATATTTATGGAGATGTCTCTATGGTGTCTTGTATATTTGCTCCTTGTTTCCCAGCCACAAGAACAATGAACTGTGGACTAGAACACTACTTTACATGTCAAGTGAATAACAGTTAAATTGGTGTGGTTGAGTTAGAGAAGAGGGGTTGTTTGAGACAGACGGAGTGCTGAGAAAAGGTAAGGGTGTCTTCCCCAACAAAAACTGTCAAAAATTGTAGCTTGAATGTAAAATGCCTCCATAGATACATATCTTTGAGCACTTGTTTCCCAGAAATTACCACCGATTTGGAAGTTTGTGAAATCTTTAGGAGGTATAGTCTAAGGGAAATATAGTAGGAAGAAGCCATGATGCTTAATAGAACAGACCCATTTCCTTCTCTCTGTTGAGTTCCTCACTGCAAAAGCAATGTGATGAGCCAGTCTCTTTCCATCTTGCCTTTGCTGCCATAATGGGAATGTATGCCTGCAAGTTGAGGACTGAATAAGTCCTTTCTCCTTAAGATGCTTGTAGTGGCTATCCCTGGTTGTCAACTTGACTATATTTGGAATGAGCTGCAATCCAGAACTGGAAGGCTCTCTAGTGGCCCTAACCTGGAGGCTTGGAGATAGAAGTTTCTGATCTGGATCTTGGTATGGAGATCTTGATAGCATATGGGCTATGGATTCCAGAAGATTAAGACAGAGACATCTCCGAGCTCAAGATCATCTGGGGTTAAAGGTGTGATGGCACACACCTTTAACCTGTTAAGTGTGTGATGGCACACATCTTTTTTTTTATTAGATATTTTCTTAATTTACATTTCAAATGCTATTCCAAAAGTCCCCTCCCCTCTCCCTGCTCCCCTGCCCACCTACTCCCACTTCTTGGCCCTGGCTTTCCCCTGAATTGGGGCATATAAAGATTGCAGTACCAAGGGGCCTATCCTCCCAATGATGGTTGACTAGGCCATCTTCTGTTACATATGATGCTAGAGACATGAGTTCTGGGGATTTTGGTTAGTTCATATATTGTTGTTCCTCTTCTAGGGTTGTAGACCCCTTCAGCTCCTGGTGTTCTATCTCTAGCTTCTCCAATGTGGGCCCCATGCTCCCTCTTATGGATGACTGTGAGCATCCACTTCTGTGGGAGTCAGCTATATCAGGGTCCCTTCAGTAAACACTTGCTGTCCTATGCAATAGTGTCTGAGTTTAGTGAGTTATTATGGGATGGATCCCCGGTGGGTTAGTCTCTGTATGGTCCATCCTTTCATCTTAGCTCTAAACTTTGTCTCTGTAACTCCTTTCATGGGTATTTTGTTTCCTATTCAAAGGAGGAATGAAGTATCCACATGCTGGTCTTCCTTCTTGATTTTCATGTGTTTTGCAGATTGTATCTTGGGTGTTCTAAGTATATGGGCTAAAATCCATTTATCAGTGAGCGCATATCCAATGACTTCGTTTGTGATTGGGTTACCTCACTAAGGATTATGTCCTCCAGATTCATCCATTTGCCCAAGAATTTCATAAATTCATTGTTTTTAATAGCTGAGTAGTACTCCATTGTGTAAATGTACCACATTTTATGTATCTTTTCCTGTTTTGAGGGACATCTGGGTTCTTTCCAGCTTCTGGCTATTATAAATAAGACTGCTATGATCATAGTGGAGCATGTGTCCTTTTTACAAGTTGGAACATCTTCTGGGTATATGCCCAGGAGAAGTATTGCTGGATGCTCTGGTAGTACTATGTCTAGTTTTCTGAGATAACGCCAGACTGACTTCCAGAGTGATTGTACAAGCTTGCAATCCCACCAGCAATGGAGGAGTGTTCCTCTTTCTCCACATCCTCGCCAGCATCTGCTGTCACCTAAATTTTTGATCTTAGCCATTCTGACTGGTGTGAGGTGGAATCTCAGTGTTGTTTTGATTTGCATTTCCCTGATGATTAAGGATGTTGAACAATTTTTCAGATGTTTCTCAGCCATAATCTGGGTTACACCTTCTGCTGGAGATCATATAAGGACACTGGAAGAAGGGAGACTAATTCTTGCTCCTTTGCCTGTTCGCCATGTGGGACCGAGTAACTGCTAGATCTTTGGACTTCCATTCACAGGTACTACTGAACCATTCTTGGGAATTGGACTGCAGACAGTAAGTCATCAATAAATTCCTTTACTCCATAAGTTCTGCGACTTTAGAGAACCCTAACTAATACAATGCTTTTGTCAGCTTTTCAGCCCCAACAACAAGTACCTAATATAGAAGAAAACATCTGGCTCAACTTGTCTGTCCCAGCGATTGAGATTAATACATCTTCCACTTGCCTGTAGATATACTGTCAAAAACTAATCAGTGGGGAGTGAGTCCCCAAGGAAGAACTGATACTGAGGTTTATTTCTTTTTCACATCATTTGCTAATTTTAATTTTTTTTCTTTTATTGTCTTTAGTTTTGACTTTTTACTGTTCATTTGTAGTTTAGCTGATCACTCCTCTGAACAGGCAACCTTCCCCCGCCAATACTCTACATCATTTTCATGAGGGTTTCTCATACCTGTGACCCATATCTTTTCTTGTTCATTTACCATTATCCACTCACCCCAAATTTCCCGTCTCTTCTTCATTGTCTCTTAATTAGAAAAAGCCTGGAAATCTATCCATGGCTCAGAAAATGTGTAGGATAGAGTTACTAGTTTTTAAAATTTACTGTATATTATTTGACTTTGCATATTTTTCTAGTTTTTTTTAAGGCTAATCATTAGTTTATTTATCTGAGATTTCTCAAACTTGTTTTATATTCTATTCTTTTGTATATAGTGTGTGAGTGTGTGTGTGTGTGTGTGTGTGTGTGTGTGTGTGTGTATGTGTGTAATCTCTTAGAGCTTTAAATTGCCTCCTCAAAACTGCCTGGTTCCTATTAATTTAATTACAAGAATTTTTAGCTTGCCCTCCGATTTACTCTATGACCCAGGGATATTCCAAAGAATATTATTTAGTGTCCAAGTAAATGAATAGTTTCTGTAGTTGTTTCTGTTGATTTCCAGTTATATTTAATCTGATAAGAGACAAAGAATTATTACAATTTTTATAAGGCTTGCCTTATGACATAGAATGTGATAAATCTTCCACAGAGAAGCTTACATGGTTACATGGGTCACTGAGAAGACTAGATAGATTGATAGATGATAGATAGATAGATAGATAGATAGATAGATAGATAGATAGATAGACAGACAGACAGACAGACAGATAGATGTCACATTTGGTAGGATACTATGAAGAGAGCTATAAATTCAGTTGACCTATGGTATCATTAAACTCTCATGTTCCTTTGTAGACTTCTATTTTTTGAGGAAATATTCAAGTAGTATATTTAAGGCTTTAACTTGTATCTATCATTAAAAGAAAATGTCCTTATTTTCTAAATTACAAAATAAAGAGAAATGATCAGGAAGTCATGTCTTGTTCTCAATAAATCAGTAAGGACGAAGGATACTCAGAGCCCATCAAAGAGTATTGGCTCTCATGTCATTCTCAAAGAAAATTTTGCCTCTTCCAACATAAAATCCACTGCTTCCCTCCTGATGTTTATGGTCCTTTCTGTACTGTCACCTCTCTCCTGTCCTGTATCTCTAGAATATGTCCCTCAAATCAGTGACTTTCCACCAAGAGATTCAACCTTTTCTTAGTTCTTTTCTTTTGTGCCAAAGCCTGGAATGGAAAATATGTATTGCTTTATTCCCATTTCTAATTTCACCAAAGAGAATGCTATTGGTGATTCCTTTCAAAAGACCATCATCACAAGCTGAAGACCCAGCACTGTGAGGGACTTCAGGTTTCTCCTCTGAACTTTCTATGTATCTAGCAGTGCTAAACATGTCCTTCATTTTACATTTTGACATTTTCTTTTTTTCTGTGGTATTCTTTGGGGTTGCCTCCTTGATGAACTTTACCCTTTTTTTACTATATACCTTAAAGTTGTATGCTGATAAAATGTTTGTTCTATCATAAGGTTTTATTTACCTTCATTCATGTATTATCATAAAGTACATAATTACTCAGTCATGCAGAGACTTTGATTTAAAACACTAATGCTAAAGAACATACCTAAATAAATAGATAAATAAATAAATAAATAACCACAGTATTGAACTAATCTCACAAATTACATTACTTATAGCATTCTAACAGTTTTTTTCTCTTAAGTTGTTCTTCCTCTTATCTAACATTTTTATTTAGTCTCTAAAAGTACTTATTTATGTTTATATTTATCACTGAAAATAACTTTTTTGTCTGAGACTCCACTTTTATATTTCAGTCTAAAATGAAGAATGTGTAACATTTATCTCCCTGATTTTCATGGAAGAAGACAGATACAAGTATGTATAAAATAGTTACTGTGACAAATGGGCAGAATAGGGTGGGAGTGAATGATGCTTGGACTTCTCTTATTCTATTTCTATTATTTTGGTTAGCCTTTGTGGCTAGGCTACAGACACAGATATGTAAGCAGGATAAATAAATAAATTTTATACTCTAGTTCTTGATGTATGCAGGTAAAGAGTCCCTAGTCACTGACCATTCAGGGCAAATTTCTGATGATGTCTAGTGAGTGTCACTGGATCATCAAGAGCTGGCCCACATGTCCAGTTTACCCAATACCTTTGTACTTGATGTGGACAAATGTGGACCCCCAGTGAGAACTAGCTGGAAGAACTGGCAAACAAGAATTCCAAATAATGATAGAATAGTTAATAAATTTAAAAAAAGAATTCCAGAGAATGATTATGTCTAGGTTAAGAGGACATAAAGATGACATGGCTGTGCTTCAAGAAAACAAAAACACAAAATAAATTAATGAACAATAAATTAATTAATAATGAATTTATAGCAACTTATGAAAATATAATTTAATAAAAAGAGATGGCATCATTAAAAAAGCTTAATTAATACTAGAAATGAATACCTCAATATCATCATAGCAAATTTCTATTACATATTATGGTTGTAGTATTAAAGCCACAGATATATAAAAGAATATTGAAAGCTGCAAGAGAGAGATGTCAATTACAAATGTGGTCCCATCAGAATAACACCTGATGGTTTGAAAGAAACTTTTAAAGCCAGAAGGTGACTAGAAAGATGTATTTTAAGTTTTGAAAGGCCACAACTGGCAACCCACACTACTTAGAACATATGCAATAAGTTAATGGAGAAATTAAAACAAAATAAAAACAAAAACCAAGCAGATTAAAGGAATGTTTAACTACTACATCAACCCTAGTTCTTCAGAGAATGCTAGAAGTGATACTTCAATCTGAAGAGGTTGATAAACACACTCAAGATGTCACCAGGGAGCAAAGAAACAATTGAAGACTAATTAATCAAATGACATATATAATTAAACAACTTATTTATTGCCAAAATAGTGGCACCCTATATTAATCTCAATGACAAGACTATTATTTCCAACAATAAACATATTAGAAAATTCTATTGCTTTTGTCTTAGATGCAGCCATGTTTTACTACTCCCAAGAGCTGCTGCAATAAGTCATTCTCTCACATTTGTTCTGTCTTGAATTTTTGTCTAAATTTAACTCAGATAGATTTGCACACTTATTTAATGTAAGAAACAGGCACCTTGAAGTGTGAGCTGTTTGGAGAGCTTCGGGGTAATGTCAATCCCATTCTTCAGCCATCCAAGCTGCGGGTCTGGTATGCCCTCTGCATGGCACCTAAGGCTTGCAGTTACTCCAGGTTCTCTGGCTTGACTCTCTGGATACACTCGGATAACTGGAGGAACTAAATGGGAGAAAAGCATGGGTAAATAAACAGAATTTACCATTTGATTCTGGAAATGAAGAAAAAATATAAGATGATCACTTATGAATTATATAGTTTTACTAGTTTCTATAATTAGTTTCCTGGTAAAAGTATCTACTAAAATGTCCTGGGGATTTTTGGATGACAGGTAATTCTGAGCCTATGTCAAAAAACAAAAACAAAACAAAAACAACCCACAATTCAAACATGATATATAATGTTTCAAAAACTATAAAATTTTGAAAATATAATATTAAAATAGCCCAACTAAAGGATGACCTAAGTCATTAACAATTAAAATGCATTATAACAAACTAAAACCTATGAATTGAGTTATTTGAATAAATAAGTACATAATTAGAAAGGAATATATTTCCTTGCAACAGTGAATTTAGAAATTAATAAAATCTTATATATAATAGTATATTGAACCCAATTTTTTTGTTTTGTTTTGTTTTGTTTTGTTTTGTTTTTTTTGGTTTTTCGAGACAGGGTTTCTCTGTATAGCCCTGGCTGTCCTGGAACTCACGTTGTAGACCAGGCTGGCCTCGAACTAAGAAATCCGCCTGCCTCTGCCTCCCGAGTGCTGGGATTAAAGGCGTGCGCCACCATGCCCGGCTCTGAACCCAAATTATTATCAATGAATTTTGTTTAAAGCACCTAATACATTACACTAAGCACAAGAAAACATTATTACAAAGATTTAAAGTAAATGAAAGGAATAAAGGCAATTGGTTGGTAACATGAAAACATTATTGATGAATTTAATATTCCCAAGTTGATCTGAAGGTGCAAGTTCACCCTCAGTAAACCTTAAAATTCAGTTTTGTATAGAAGTGTAAGAGATAATGCGCAGATCCATGAGGAGTTGAAAGAGGTTCCAAGTGGCCAAAATAATCTCAAAAGTTCAAATGAAAGCTAAAGGGACCCCCAAGTTGGTTGTTAGAGCTGTGAGATACTGACATGAAGATAATCACAGAGAACTATGGAGTATAGCTGAAAGCCCAGAAATAACCACGCACTACTATGGTCAACTGTTATTTCACATAGCACCAAGATAATGTCCAGTAGAATAGTTAATCCATCCAGGTACATGAACTGGACTCCTTCATAATATATTTAAATTATATATACATATAATAAATCATAACTCTAAATGTACAAGCCAAATATTATAAGTCCTACTTCATAAAATATTTAAATTATATAGATATTGCATGTATATATTATTTAAATCAAGTTGAAGCAAAAAGTAGCAAGTGAGAAGCTTAGTTTTCATGTGGGTCCAAACAACAGGAGCTGTTGTCTGTCCCTGGGATATGTTTTCTTAGCTGGGCTGTCTGGTCAGGGCTCAGTAGAAGAAGAGCCTAGTCACACAGAGTGCCGTGATGGGAGAAGATACCCAAGCTCCAGTGTGGGGGCCATCACCCTTTCAGAGCAGAAGGCAAGGGGGTATAGGGGAAGGATTGTGAGAGGGGCTGACCAGGGGGAGGGAAGTGAGCTGGATGTAAAGTGAATAAATGAAAAATAAGTAAGAAAGCCAGGCGTGGTAGCACACGCCTGGAATCCCAGCACTTATGAGGCAGAGGCAGGTGGATTCCTGAGTTCGAGGCCAGCCTGGTCTAGAAAGTGAGGTCCAGGACAGCCTGGGCTATACAGAGAAACCCTGTCTCGGGAAAAAAAGTTAATAAAATAAAATAAAATAAAATAAAATAAAATAAAATATGAAGCCTTGATGGTCAAAGAATGGAACTGAGGGTGGACATAGGGTTTGTAAACTTGTTCCACTACCACTTCCTCTCTTTGATACCTGTATGTGATTGAAGTATGATTAATCTTCTTGTTGTTCCTGCCACGTACTGCCATGGCTTTCTTATCATTATGGACTCTTAGTCTAGAACCATAAGAAAATTAAATCTTTCTTCCTCAAGCTGGTTTTGTCAGTGTTTTTTTTTTTTTTTTTTAATCATAAGTTGAAGGGGCATGAACTGTCTACCCAGATCCTCAATCTGAACTCTCACAAGATTAGCTTCCTATAGATACTAACCTGTTTGTAATTGTACTTGCAAAATTATTGTTAGGATCTTCAATTGGGATTACAAAAATAAAAACAAAGACAAATTAAGAACATTTAAAACTGCAAATGAGTATTGGCGAGTGAATGAAAACTTGTGGATTTATTATATTATACAACAATTTCAGCAGAGTAAAGTTTTTAAAGTTGATATAACACAAATATTGAAGATCTAATGTTAATAGAAATTAGTCTGACAGAAAAGATCAAATACAATAACAATCCAGCTGTTTGGAAAAGCAGCAAAATTGATAAATGTGTCAAAACAAATTTACAGAAGCTAGGAGGAAGAAATAGAAAAATCTACTAATTGGATGAGCATAAGACTTATGTGGGAAGTGGTGCTGTAGGATTATATAATAATTGTGATATTGCAATATTGTGATTGTACTATAAGTCACCAAATATATATCATATCAGGCTTTCTACCAGAATCTACACACATAATTCAACATCTAAAAATTTACCAAAATTAAACCTACTATTTCAAAGCCATTAAAGATGATTGTATTATTTCACTAAAATAGAGAAGTAATGACCTCTTATAAAAAGTATTCCAGCTAATAGGAAAAAAAATGATGTGTTGGGTATAGATCATTTATAGCATCAACATCTTTCTCCACATACTTTGTCACAGTTGTCTTTAAAATATCAAGACTCATTCTCCTCACCTTTCAGGGTAGGCTGCACTTAATGCTTCACAGTTACATGGCAACAGTGCAAAGTATGGAACATTAGGACATAAACATGTAGAGATTTGATTTACTCCTGGTTCTATGTGCTATGGTTTCAGTTAATTATACCCATCTGTTCTCTGAAAACATGAAAGGAAAAAATGGCTAACATATAAATTCACAAACTCTGAATCCTTTGATGTTTAAAAGTACGTGGTGAAATTTCACACTATCCCTCTTTGTCCTATCAATGACATGAATCTTGTCTCAGTCACACATTCTACTCTAGACCTTAGTTGCCTATTAGTCATTGATCAGCTGTCCTGACTATCAGATCAGCCATGATAATACATTGGTGTTTATATAAACTTCACTTTTACTCACAAGTTGTTTCAAGGTCTCAAACCTTATAATCTGTAGATAAGGGGCCAGTTATTCTACTAAGTTATTACTTGGTAACTTGCTTTTGAGTAATTTCACTGCCATGTTACAAAGATACACAATAGACCTCATAAAGATGTTCATTTATAAAAGGAAACAGAAAAAGGTCTAATAACATCACCTGTCACACCATGAGTCCCCCTGGGAAGAGACATGTGTGAGCCTCTTGGAAACAGATCCAACAATCATCTCAAGTTTTAAGAAGACTACAGATTTGGTCAATATATGGAAAAAATGCACCAAGCTAAGCTATTTAGACTTATTATCTCTCCTCCACTTGTTACAGTATGTTTCTACTTTCTTTTAACTATTACATCAAATAACAGATATATATTGTTTTAAACCAATATTTAGGTAACTTGTGATATACCTTACAATATGCTTAAATAAAGTTTCCATCCAATATAGGTATTATAAGACAAACTAATTATTGTTCAATTTCAATAAAAAATAAACTAAAATACCATATGAAAAATTTCCAAAGAAAATCCACTGAAATATTAAAGTAATAGCATATTATAAATTATTAGATTTATTAAAGATATTTTCCAACTCAATTCTTCAAGGATCTAGAAAAGACAATCAGCAAGTTCATCTGGAATAACAAAAAACCTAGATTAGCAAAAACTCTTCTCAACAATAAAAGAACCTCTGGTGGAATCACCATGCCTGACCTCAAACTCTACTACAGAGCAATCATTATAAAAACTGCATGGTACTGGTACAGCAACAGACAGGTAGATCAATGGAATAGGATCGAAGACCCAGAAATGAATCCACACACCTATGGTCACCTGATCTTTGACAAGGGAGCTAAAACTATCCAGTGGAGAAAGGACAGCATTTTCAACAAATGGTGCTGGCACAACTGGCGGTTATCAT
>LR750596.1:0-50257 GCA_902729485.2 Mus minutoides
GCCTGAGATTCTCTCTTCCATCTCTTGCATTCTGTTGCTGATGCTCATATCTATGGTTCCTGATTTTTTTCCTATGGTTTCTATCTCCAGGGTTATCTCCTTTTGGTTTTTCTTAATTGTTTCTACTTCCATTTTTAGGTCCTGGATGGTTTTGTTCCATTCCATCACCTGTTTGGTATTGTTTTCCTGTAACTCTCTAAGTATTTCCTCTTTAAATGCTTCTACTTGTTTATTTGTGTTTTCCTGTATTTCCTTCTTGTAGTCCTCCATCATCATCCTGACGAGTGACTTTATATCCATGTCCTGTTTTTCTGGTGTGCTGTTGTATCTAGGACTTGATGGGGTGGGTGAGTTTGGATCTGGTGATGCCAAGTACCCTTAGATTCTGTTGCTTCTGTTCTTACGCTTACCTCCTGCCATCTCTAACCAAGGAGACCTGTGGTCCCAAGACAGCCTGGGGGGTCCCGCGGAGAGTGTGCAGAGCCCGCGCCCAAGCCCTTGGCTGGTGCGGGCGCACAGGACCAGACCGGAAGGGGAAGGGAGAGTCCGTCCTGGGCTGGGCCTCTAACTCTGTCCTGGCTGGTGACTCAGGTCGCACGGGATTGGGCAGGAACAGATGCTGCGTTTAGCTGCTCACCTGTGGTCCCAAGACAGGCTGGGGGGTCCCGTGGAGAGTGCAGAGCCCATGTCCGAGCCCTGGGCTGGTGCGGGCGCACAGGACCAGACCGGAAGGGCGAGAACTAGTTTTTAAAAGGGATTTCCATTTCAAAGAAAATTATGTAAATGCATAAAGGTTGCTGATAAATAAAAGTCA
The DNA here is from genome assembly GCA_902729485.2 of Mus minutoides. NCBI lineage: Eukaryota > Metazoa > Chordata > Mammalia > Rodentia > Muridae > Mus > Mus minutoides. Next base: position 815 of record LR750596.1, read on the forward strand.
CTTATTATTTATTATGCTAAAAATCCAAGCAGGCACCACCTATTTGGCTCTTTTGAATCTAACTTATGTGTAAGCTGAATATACCCTATAAATTACTTAATATGAAGTCATGTGCTCTGTTTCGATACCATAGAGATAGAGTATTAAAATTTACTAAAAATAAAAGCATGTAGCTAGGATGGTTTTTTGCCTGTTTGAATTAGATATAAAGGTTCAAGTTGACATACAGTCTGCAGTGGAATGAAAAGAAGAAGAAATTAATTTTTTAAAAGTCTAGATCGTTCCTTTTCACTCTTCAGGTGACAAGGGTCATTGTTCTTGTTTTTTCCACTGTCAGGCAGTTCACTCTCCTTGCCAGATTTTCTTCCAGAATAGCTGATGTTGGAGGACATGTTTCATTCCTTGTTGGAAGGATGATGCGTGAGTTGCCTTCCTCTATTGACACAGGTTTCTTGGTGTCTCCTAGGATTGGCTGAAATCTTCAGCTCAGCTTCTGGAGCAACTGGACTTGCAAGTGTGTACCTTCAAGGCTTAGGGGGGACTTCACTTTTTTTCATCTGAATTTCTCCTGGGTATCCTTAGGAAACCTGTCAAGTGTTTGTGTTTATGCTTGACATGATGCCCATAAATGTGACAAGTGTTGTGACTTATATTTGTAAAGAGATTTACATTTCAAAATGTTCATAGAATCATTATAACAACTCTATCTATTGTAGAAGCAGGAAAGGATTTTTATACCCTTTTGGATAAGAAATAGTTTGGAAGAACTCTCATGGGCTGTATCAAAGACACACCCCAAACTGGTGCTTTTTCTCTTCTGGGACCTAGTACACATGTTTGTATTAATACAAACTTATAAAACAGATACTATTTGTAATAGCACAATAGCACAAGAAGATGAAGAAGAGGAGAAGAAGAAAAAGAACAAGAAGAAGCAAGAGAGAGAGAGAAAGAAAGAAAGAAAGAAAGAAATGAAGAAAGAAAGAAAGGGAGAGAGAGAGATAAAGAAAGAGAGAAAGAAAGGAAATTGTAAGGAAAAATCAACTGTATGTTTGTTTTTTTCTGATCAGCTTCTAAGATGAAATTACTCATATAGGTAAACTACTTGTTTTGAAACTTGCAAGGAATTGCTCAAAACAACAATCCTGTGTGTGTGTGTGTGTGTGTGTGTGTGTGTGTGTGTGTGCATGTGTGTGTTTTGTTTGTTTGTTTGTTTGTTAATGGAGCATAGAGTACTTTGGCCCAAACAAGCAGTTTCTCACCCTTAATTCAGTAACAGATAAAAGAAACAAGTCAAACAGCAAAAGGACTTTTCGAATTCCCACAATGTTTTCACAAGTCCTCCCACTCCCTTCACACAGAGGCTGCCTCCAAACACAAGTGCCACCTTTATCTTAAAGGTCCAGGACATGTGGGTATCAGCAAAAGCCTGCTCAGCACTTCTCTCCCAGTAGGAAGCTGTAAAATTCCAGACGCACTGTACAATGCAGCTCTTATTTAGAAAAGGAAGGGAAACCAAAGGCAGGAGACAATATGTTATTTGCTTTTAGTGCTTCTTACACTTAAGTTATTTGACTCAGGCTGCAAGAAGCCAAGAGAGATAACCCCACTTGAAGCTCCTCCTAAACTTCAAAACTCTGTCAAGGGTTTGAATAAAGATGGAGGATGTCTGTTGCCTTCGATAAGAACGTGTAAAAGACAGGACAGAGCCTTGGGAAGTGGAAAGATACACAAAAGTGTGTTCATTACTCAGCCTCAAAAAATTATGATAAAGAACAGTTGCCTTACTTGTGTGAGGATAAAAATGAAAATTCTTAATTATGGAATATATGCGCTGGCCATAACAGCAATCTAAGTTTTAGTAATAGAACAAGTAGCTATGCTTGTTTTTACACTTTTTATTAAATTTGAGGATACGTGCTTCACTTTCATTAAACTTACTACCTAACTATAATAATATGTGTCAAAGGTTATTACATTTTTATTGGAGGCTTTCATTAATTAAAAGAAAATATTTGAAAATAGGTTTTAAATTCTATGACTTTAGGGATTGGGACAGAGCATGTGTGCTTCTCCTTAATGGAAGTGGGAGGCAAGTCAAGATTCAGTTATCATGTTCCTAGAATTTATTCCCAAATTTGTTAATAATCCGCTAAAAATATTAAAATAACCACATAACCCAGGCATGATGGTTGTGTTGGACTGGTGAGGAGTTGGAGCCCACTCATGGTCTTTATTGTTGAGACATCCTCCTTAAACCTGGATGTAACTCTGGAAGTGCCTGATGTCCTTCACTCTTCATTGACAGGAAGCACAGACAAAGTAATACATCAAGAATCTCTTCAGTAGACAGCCTATTTAAAACTTCAGTAATTTTCTTCTAAACATCTCTGCAGTCTGGATAACAGCCTAAAATAAGACAGAGGCTTGTTATTTTCTTTAATTTACATAGACCATAAAGCACATCTTTAAAAATCACATTATAAAACATTAAAGGTTTTCTACTTTCATAATATTAAAAGAATTCTACCTGTTTTTTTCTTTTTTATTAGAGAACAATGTTTGTTTTTATTGCTTTTTAATTTTTAAAAATCTGATTATCTGTTATTGTAGGTGTATAAATGTTTTGCTTGCATCTCTGATGCCTGGAGAAGTCAGAAGTGGAAGTTGGATCCCCTGGGACTGGAATTATGAATAGTTGTGGACCAGTATATGGGTGCTGGGAACTGAGAACTGGAGTTATTAATGGCTGTGGACCAGCATATGGGTCCTGGGAACTGAACCTAGACCCTCTGAAAGTACAATAAATGTTTTCAACTACTACACCATCTCTCATCAACCACTACACCATCTCTCAAGCACTGAATTTTTTACTGTTATTATTGTTATGATTTCTTCCTTTTGATGGATTATAATTATATTTTCCTCCTTCCTTTTTTCTCCCTCCAAACCCCTCCTTGCATTCTTTCAAATCTATGGCCTCTTTTTTCATTATTTGTTGATATGTGATACATTAGGAATTCTCTCTATAAGTAATAAAAAGTATTCTCATCCAGTCAGATAGATGTTTAAGTTTTAGAAATTTAAACATAACATAATTTTCCAAGTTTTCTTATCACAAGAACTATGAGGTATGAATATTGCATGAGTAAAATTTAATATTTGATTTTTAAAATCCAATCTGAACTCAATAGCCCATATGGAATCCCATATTTTAAAATCACTTTGATACAAATAAATGAATGACTACAGGCTAGTAAATCATAATTTGAATGACTGTTTACATGCAAACTAACACTGAGATGACCATTTTATGTGATTCTGCAGTTAGTTAAATTAGCTGTTTAATTTTGACTTTAAAAAAAAGGTAAAATGTCTTAACAACATCTAGCTCTTTCTAACTTGTGCATGCCTTCAACACAGGAATGGTATAATACAGATCTTTAATGACCGCCTAGCACAAGGCTTAATAATTATGTTCAAATAAAACAAAATTTTAAATTGATAGGACTGACCAAAACCTAACAGCAGCACTTAGAGAGTGCCTATAATATAGTGTACACACTTAAGTGTGAACTCATTTTTAGTGAAAAGTGAAAGAAGCACGTGGGAAGACATAGCAAGAGCTCCACAGCTCTGGCTGGCAGAGGTGGGAGGTGCAGAGCCAGCAAGAGGCCACTGTCACAACAGTGCAACAGGCCACTGTCATAACAGTGCAACAGGCCACTGTCACAACAGTGCAACAGGCCACTGTCACAGCAGTGCAACCCAAATCGACAATGTCCTGTAGTATAAAAGGCAGCAGTATAACACAAATGAGAGCCAGCGATGCCAAGGCGTGCTGACTGGGCCATCAATATCAGAGACACTTGGTGTGGTCATTAATATGGAGACTTTGAGACTCCAATAAGATCTTCTGGTAATAGCTGTCATTGAATTTGTATGTTTTTAACAGGACCCTCAGACAATTTTCATAGAAACTTCAACTTGGAAATCACTTGCTAAAACCTTGTAAGTTGCCTTTAAATTTTCTCCATGATTTATATTAAATCTTAGAAAATATACTTTATTAAACAAACAAACAAACAAACAAACAAAAACTGATGAAGCCGGGCAGTGGTGGCGCACAGCTTTAATCCCAGCACTTGGGAGGCAGAGGCAGGCAGATTTCTGACTTCGAGGCCAGCCTGGTCTACAGAGTGAGTTCCAGGACAGCCAGGGCTATACAGAGAAACCCTGTCTCAAATAAATAAATAAATAAATAAATAAATAAATAAATAAATAAATACTGTTAATAGTTTCCACTATCAAGTGGAAATGATAATACCTACTTCATGATGAATTAAATAAAATAACATGTTAAGTTTTGGCACATTTTCTAGTGCATGATGAATCAAATATTAGTTTATATTAATAATCTAGAAATAGAACTGAACATCTATAGGTGTCAAGCCTGTAATCGCTGTCGGACTGTGCACACAATGTGCTGATTCAACACTTTGTAATTGGATGTATTGACATGGTCCTTTGTAGGCTATTCAAAACTGTCCATCAAAAATCAAGTCACAGATTGATGGCTCTATTAGTAAAGTTCTTGGCTCACATGTAGGAGGACTTAAGTTGGATCTCTAGAGACCATGTAAAAGGCCAGACAGGTTGGCGTATGCTTATAATTCCAGCTGTTGGGAAACTGAGATGGGCAGATTCCTGAAGGCTGTTTGGCAGACAGTCTCGCCTACTTGGTACAGGTTTAGGCCAATGAAAGATGCTGTCACAAACAAATAGTAGAAAGTGCCTGAAAAATAACGCCCACAGTTATTTTCTACATTCTAGATGTACATGAACACACCTGTATGTGAACATACACACATACATATGAACACATATAAACACAGCGTGCGCACACACACACATACATATGAACACATACAAACACAGATACACACAAAAAAAAGGTAATCACAAAAGACTACAGCTTAATTATTTTAATTATTTGGAATACCCTCCAGCAAGGGTCAATAAAGAGTTGGGAAAAGTCAAACCCAAGAGAAATGCACTGCCAACACACTGGAGATGATTGCGGTGAAGACAAATACAAAACACGCAAAATAGCATTGTGAAAATGTGTGACTCAATTATTTATGTATTAAGTCATCATCCATAGATCTAGGCTATTCATGATAACTCAGTATATCCACTTCTCCATAGAAAACCTGCAAGCACCAGCATGACCAGGTGTTGGAGTTAAAGCTACCATTGATAAGTCATGCTGATGACAGTCAGCCCACGAGGTGAAGAGTCTAGGGCACGTGGCTTCTGTGAAATCCTTTACAGGAACTAATGACTCCAAACTGATAAGGACCAAAGCACCATAAAAATTTGGGAAGCTTTCTGTGAAAGCCATCAGCCAATACACCTTGAAACAGTCAGCATCAAGAAAAACAAGTGTGGGAACTGTTATAGGCTTGAGAAACAGAGGAGACTTAATAACTGAAAACTGGTGTGGAATCCGGAATGGAGTTTCACAGTAGAAAATAGAGAGGGGTGAAATTTAAAGGCTGGAGCTTGGTTTGTAGATTCTTAGTCCTGCAGATTCATTAGAGTTGTATAAGATGTTCAACAAAAGAGGGAACTGGCTTAAGGGTAGACAAGATGCTTTTACTGCAGTTGCAGCTTTACTATAAATCTGAAAGTAGCCCAAAGTAAAAGGGCTTAACCTTAAAAGGTCTTTTTCAGCTCTACAGCTGAAAATAGGGACCATCAAGCAGTGGAGAAATGGAAATATGGGTTAAGATTCCAGCATGACCTTCTATTCTAAAAGCTTCCAGTATAAACATCTGGACTTTGGATAAATTATTATAGATGTGGTTTTAAGTAAACCATCTTTTACATTATATTTTACTGATACATAAAGTTATACACATTAACAGGGTAGAGTATAACATTCAACATGTACATAATGTTTAAATCAAATCAAACATATTTATCTTCTCCAACTATTTATTATTTTTTCATGGTTAAAAAATTTGCAAAATCTTTCCAATTTTATAGCCTATTTCTGGCATCCTCAGTTAACATATGTTTATTAGCCTATCAGTACTCTTTATAACTAAGTTTGTGCGTGTGCATGCTCATACATGTGTTTCAATTACTGGAGACTAAACCCATGAATTTATGCGTGTTTGTTTGTCAGGAGGCATTTGTGAAGCCCAAAAGACCATCAAGAAGCCATTTCCAATGTAATAGCATTAGGGTCTCTTAATTACAAGCTCAGGCCTGGGCTCTCCTCTAACCCAATCTTGACACTGAACCCTCAGCAGGACAAGGTTTTATAGGAAATGGAACTAAATGAGGCGGCTTTATCCTAGCAATTATCTAACTGATTATCTATTGTAAGCTGACAGGTGGGTATTCTGAAGCAAGACTGAATACAATCATAGTCTGAAGGTACATCTGAAGCAATCAGACTAATCTTTGATTAACTGTTGCTAGGAAGTAGCTAGGTATCGACTTTGGCCAAGGACAAGCCATGGTTCCTGGTACATGGGTGTAGCTTGAGTTCTGCTGCAGGTGAAATTTTCAGGCTTCTTTAATTTCTTTAAGATGGGGGCCGGTCCCAAGATGGAGTAGGTTTGGCCTCTCAAGTTAAGCAAGTACTGTACTACTGAACTATATTCTCAACCCTAGCCAACTGTAGCATAACACCCACTGACCAAGCTCATCTTCTTATGTTTGGCTTACTTGAGTTTATGAAAGTTAAGATTTTTATGATATCTAAAACAAAATATATACTAAAGATAATTTTTTAAATGATAGTAATACTTTGTTTAAGAGAATTTTAACCATGAATTGAATTTTACTTGAATTTGTTTTCAAAATGCATATTACCTTTCCAATGACAGAACTCCCAGCCATGTGCTCAGTGATTGAACTTCATCAGCCATTGACAGCACCTCCTTTTACTCCTATTCAAAAGATAAATAAAGAGAAGCCCTACCGAGGAGGAAGCATTTTAAATTCAAGTACTTTAATCTTTTACAGATGAAATGCACAAATATAATAATATCCTTTCATAATTCCAATGAATCGATATGATAAGAAAGGACTCAACAGAAAAATACAGATTGTATGGACAGATATTTTACAGAAAGTTAATTTCACAGGCTTATAATATATAAAAAGGCACTTAATCACACAAGTGTTCAAATATAATTGGCAAAAAGTTCCACAGATAAATGCATTAAGCTGAAGCAAGAGATCAAATTCCTGGTTCCGTCTCGCTGACACAGACAAGCTCAGCCTGTGTCTTTGCCAGATTCGTAGTGTGGTAGAACATCTGGGATGAGGACGTGATCCAGGGCTCTGGCACAACCCAAACTCTCTGTGCTCATTAAACACAGGGTCAGTGTTTCCTCTACAGAGTGAAGTTTACAGTGCAGATTAGTGAATGCATACTACACACATTGTTGGACCAAAAATATTGATTGAGCAATTGATTATGTCAATGATGGCCCCAACAACGTGACCCAATAACTCTGGATCACAGGAAAAGACTACACGAAAAATAAAGAAACGTTACATCTGAATCTGCTACCAACTCTTTACTGCTCAAAAGCCAAGTGCCCAAGAAAAGCCATCATCAAGGAGGCAAAGTATTTCTCCTGCTCAAATATTCAGTTCTTTAATTGCACTTCCATCTTAATCTGTTACTAAAAATAGTCCGCTCCATCAACCATTTCAAGTACTGATACCAAAGAGATTGTGTGTCTGATTGAATATCCTGGAGAGTACATGGAAATCTGGTTATACAAAGTAAACTCGAGCTATCAGTCAGATAAACACATTGTGCTGGCTAGTTTTATATCAACTTGGCACAAGCTAGCATCATCAGAGACAAGGGAGATTCCACTGGGAAAATGCCTCCATAGAATCAGACTGTAGGCAAGGCTGTATACAGGAAGTCTTCTTAATTAGTGATTGATAGGGGAGGGCCCAGACTATTATGAGTGGGAGTACTTCAGGGCTGGTGGTCCTGGGTTCTATAACAAAGCAATCTGAGCAAGCTGTGAAGAGCAAGCCAGTTAGAAGCACCCCTCATGGACTCTGCATCAGCTCCTGCATTCTGTGTTCTTGTCCTGCTTGAGTACCTGATCTGACTTCTTTAATGATGCACTATAATATAGAAGCATAAGACAAATAAATCCTTTCCTCCTGGAGTGACATCTTAATTACAGTAATAATAATCCTAACTTTTGTTTTATAGTTAGGGTTACTATATTTTATAATCGACCATAATCTTAGTCGATTAAATTTGATGTCTATCAAACAGATATCACAGGGGAAAGTACAAGAAAATTTTAGGCATTTATCACTCTGTTAATCCATTGAAATAAAACTACACAGAAAATTTCTTGATGGCTACAAAAATCTCTCTTCACAGCCAAGTAAATTAGGCTTCACAAACCAACCCAGAGAAGAAATGTTGTTTTACTTCATTCTTTTTTTCATTTTAGATCTAAGAAATAGAACCCACTTTGTGTCCTATCTCACTGACACTCTCTAAGATACTTGGTCAGCTGTTATATAATGACTATTGAACATTAAACAAAAATGGATTCAGTTCTCCATATTCTCCAGCATGTTAGATTTTATTTAACCAAGTGTGCCTGTCACTGGTCGGTCATTCTTTCAGTAGAAAACTGTTTTTGTTTGTTTGTTTTTGCTTTTGTTTTGTTTTTTATAATCTTGGCAGGACTTAAGAAAACGGAATCTTCTGAGATTAGAGTCTATTGAAAAAGTCAAAATAATTTTAGATGTTGAAAGTTATGAGGTTTAAGTTATAATTCCATTAAGAATTTCCTAAGACTTCCAGTGACAGGCAGTATAAAAATAATGATATTCCAGATCCTGATCTTGTTTAGAGACCTGGGATAGCCAAGATGGTGAAAGGATACCATGCAAGTTGTGGTGTTGAGCATGCTCTTTAGAGAAGGGATTATATACTAAACAGTATATCTCTCAGTTCACTTCCACTCAAGCATGATCCCGCCTTGTTCTCAAGCTTGAAAACTATCTTGTCTATTTCACGAAGACAGAGTGAAATAAGCCTAAAAGTTAGATTAAGGCAAACCTATGTTTATAAAGTAAATGTGAACCATTTTCCTTTACTTTTACTATTTCCTCATTACTAAGCAATTAGTAAGCAATCTCTTTTTGAGACATTCCTTGTTAAAATCAAATTTGAAAAGACTATAAAGACAGAGCCTAAAATCGATTCCAATTTTGCTTTTTAAATGACTCTATAAAGCAGTCAGAAAATGAGATTACTTGATGGAGGAGAGATTTCTGAAACAAATTGTCACAATCTTACACAAAAAGTCCCCAGTGCCACAAACTGGAATGTTTGAATTGTTGTGTATGTGTGTGTGAGAGAGAGACAGAGACAGAGAGACACAGGAGAGACAGAGACAGAGAAAGACAGAGAGAGACTGAGTTAGAGAAAGACAGAGAGAGAGAGAGAGAGAGAGAGAGAGAGAGAGAGAGAACATCATATTCTAACTGGATTTAAATTATACTTGGAAACACCATAAATGTGGACTTTTTCACCATCACACGCATGGTAAACACCAGAGTAACAAATTCCTAAGGGAGTCTTAGGAAATTCTTAATGGAATTATAACTTAAACCTCATAACTTTCAACATCTAAAATTATTTTGACTTTTTCAATAGACTCTAATCTCAGAAGATTCCGTTTTCTTAAGTCCTGCCAAGATTATAAAAACAAAACAAAAGCAAAAACAAACAAACAAAAACAGTTTTCTACTGAAAGAATGACCGACCAGTGACAGGCACAACTTGGGATCCATCCCATGGGTGGACACCAATCCCTAACACTATTAAAGATGCCATGTTGTGCTTGTAGACAGGAGCCTAGCATGGCTGTCCTCTGAGATGCTCTACCAGCAGCTGACTAAGGGAGATACCCACAGCCAAGCATTGGACAGAGTTTGGGGACCCCTGTGGAAGAGTTAGGGGAAGAACAGAAGGAACTGAAGGGTATGGCCACTCCAAAGGAAGACCAACAGTGTCAACTAACCTAGACTCCCAGAGACTGAGCCACCAACCAAAGAGTATACATGGGCTGGTCCAAGGCCCCAGGTACATATGTAGCAGAGGGCTGATTTGTCTGGCCTCAGTGGGAGAGGATGTGCCTAATCCTGTAGAGACTTGACACCAAGGGGGATCAGGAGGAGGGGCAGCATTTGGGATATAAATAAATAAAATAATTAAAAGAAAACACTCTCCTAGATTTAATAAAAGAGGGGCATCAAAAGAGAGAAAGCCTCCAAATGTTTGAACTGGTGTTGAATTTAAAGAAAAGTTGTAATGATGTTTGAGTTATACCTAAGACACAGCAGCTGTGGAAGCTTCTATAGACAAAAACAAATTACTCAGAACATTCACAGCAAAAGTAAAATTAGTTGGCATCCTGAGAACACACATTAATCTTCACTATGAAGTGTTCATTAGCGACTATAATAAATGTCCATCACTTAAATATGACTGTATCCTTTTCCACAGGAGATGGTGCCAGCACATGCCTCTGCTGCCTAGACAGTAGACAGTGAGCTTTCCTTCAATGAAGGTTATGCTTATTGACATATTGAAAGTTCTGCCTTGATTCTTAGCTCTAATAGCTGTTAATAATGTTAAAACGGATTAATCTGGAATTGCCTTTAATAACTTGGCCATACAGGATGCATTTACAACACTGGAATGACATGCAATTTATCCAATTCAATTAAATCTTAATAATTGTGGTGACAAATATTTAGAACCTACTAACTCTTAAGCTTTAAAAAGAATCTTCCTTTTCTGTAACCTAACAAGCTATTAGGTTTTGAACTTTAAAAGTGTTGAAGCTGGCAGCAGCATTGAAAGCCTAACTTCCTCTCTAAATTATTATTATTATAATAAAGTGTTTCCCAAGCTCACTTCAGCACTGGGTCAGAATTAGAAGGTTCATGTGATATGAGGTTAAAGGTGAGATAATTACAATAGATTGGCATGCTGGGAAATAAGTGTGGCTGGAAGGCCAACAGGAGGGAGAGTTGGTGAACTCTATTACCAAAGCTCCCTAGAGAAATCAAGCAACCCCATAGCCTCATCTAGGATAATTGCAGCACTGAACAGTCTGCCTGAGAGTTGATTCCCACACTAAAGGGTGTGCCCTCTTGGAACAAATACATGTAATGTAAGCAAATGGCAGAAATAGCATCAGAAATCCCTCTCACAAAACTTTCTATGGTAGGAAGGAAGACATGAAAAGATGGCAGTGTTCCTCCCATCTCTAACTTAACACTACAATCTTGTAAAGTAACTACAAGCAGATTATCAGTACTGTTTCAGACATTAACCGTTAAACATCCCAAAGCTTTATTTGTAATGGATGCTCTGCAGAGCAATCATTTCTTGTGAGAACAATATATATCCTTATATGAGGACAATTTAATCATAGCTTAAAAAATAAAACAAAAATAGAATAGTGCTGGGGAGGCTATGTGAATGATTCAAGTTGTTCTGGGTGAAAATCATTTAAAATAAAATTGAACTTCAAAACAGCTCATCATACTGATCAAAACATAAGGACTGAGAAGGTTGGGTTAGCAATATAGTTTAAATCAAAATTACCAGACATCAAGCACCAGAGATAAGATGCTGCTGATATAGCAAGAAAGTCAGCTTTGACTGGAAAAGGAGGGGGATCGGAAGCCAAGCCACTTGGATCCTGATCTCTTCTGTCACTCTAAAGTCTATGTTCCCACACTGAAAAAAACGTATTTTTTTCCTCTCCACTTTTTGCTTACTTTCGCATCATAGTTAGATATGTACATACCACATATCATACTAAAATTTTAAAGCAAAAATTCATATTCAAAAGACAAAATTATACCTCTATATTAAGTGCTTCTTTTGCAGCCCTGCTAACTAACTTTGAAGTAAATAGGTGCTGCGAGCAGGGGTAAGACGATGTTGAATCTCTCAGATCCTTGCTTCCTTTGGTTTGTGTGTCATCTTCTCAGTTCTACTCCCCATTGCTGAAGGTGGAAAAGAAAATTAAAAGCCTCAAAGATGCTCCGTGTGCGGAAAGATCATAAAACTGTTCAGACCCAGAAGAACCTTTTGGTTTTCACAGACCTAGCCTTAGTGGGGCAAACTTATTAGGTAGGCTTTTTCTCCTGCCTTTTTCCTGTCTTTCCCAGAACACTACCATCGGGTCTACTTGGCCCAATAAGCTAGCAATACAAAGGTGCCAACGTATGGGAGTTCTTCCTCTTCACCACAGCCCACAGCCAAGCAGTCCTCAGCAAGAAATTGGATCCTAATTCTCAGATCACTTGCTCTCACTCGTTTCCCAACGTCTTTGTCAGTTTACTATATTCCAGCTGTATGACAACAGAATGGGCCCTTTTTTGTTGTTGTTGTTCTGCTCTCTCCACCTTAAACACCTAGCACAATAATTCATCAACAACACAAAATCTGAACCACAGAATCTCTGATTAAACTAACGGGAACGGCCTCAGCACTGGCGACAGGTTAAATTACGAGCTCTGTAATACATTATTCACAGGCTTACGAGATCTGATGTCAGAATGACTCTACATGACACATAATGTTTTTGTCCTACTCCTCGTGGTATTCACAGAGCCCAGCAAAGCCTCCAAAATTAATGAATTCCACTCAATATTAAACAATAATAATTGTCACAGGAAGGTTTACCTTGCTAACTCAGGAGGTTTATAGATGAAAAATTCTTCCATTTCTTCCACGCCCTACTTAGCAATTTCTTCTCAACTAACTTCAAAAGGTTTCAACTTGCCGCACAGCTCTGCAGTCTCTTTCTCTGCTCCGCTGCGTGACACTACACTATACTCTTTTTAATATTCACTTGAACCACAGACTGGACGCGTCCTCCAATTCTTCCTTGTTACTCTGGGCTTCCAAACATCCTGTTAAATCCTTTAGATGGAATTGAAGAAAATAGGAAGTTATTTCATCCTTTATTTTTAGATTATGTATCAATGCAAATATAGGATCTATACATAAAAATCATAAAAGCTTTAATGGGATCACATTTGATGTAGATATTCCCATGCTATTCTCACTGACAATTGTGTCTCGTGCCTAGAATATAAAGTCAATCAATAATAATGTCATGTAATAAAATACTAAGTCTAACCTGTCAATATTTTACAATATTAGCTAGTAGGTAGAATTTACAAAAGCTGTTTCTTACACAGAACACAATAACTTGCATAAATTTTTATTCAAGATAATAAAGAATACATTGGTAATATTTTTCCATATTCAAAATGTAATGAAAGGCTTATCATTTCTACTCAGTCAATATTCTCTAAAGCCAGAATTAATAATATAATTTTCATTTCTATAGTGCTATAAAATAACAATATATTACATTATTATGGCTTTTAGATACCTAGTACACATTTCATAAGTCATATTTGTGGATAGCATCATAATTTGACTGTTCTTCATTCAAATATATAGCTCTTCACTATATTAAAAATGAAGCCTCATAAGGTGCTTTCATGTGTATATCAAAGAAACTATAATTTTTCTAGTAAACCCAAACCTAAATTTCTTTCATAAGTAAACACCAAGAGTATAAACATAATATTAGCAAGGGAATTTGACTAAGTGCTTAATAGATATTATTTTAATAAAAAATTTGAAAATTATGAATGCATTTTCTCTAATTACATAAGGACAGGAAGGCTAAAGGGATGCTGCTTTATTTAAGCAACTGAATTCTTTGGTCCAATGTCTTCTAGACGTGCCACAGAGCTCATTCTATATGGAAAGTAATAGAAATGGGAGGAATACAAAGTCTATGTGCTCAGCATTGTATAATTTATATGATTATTGTTTGTGGATTGAACATACACAAAATGTCATAGAGGACGAGAAGCTTGGAAATCATTTTTTAAAACTGATGGATCGCTTATGAGCTTGCATCCAGTGAGCACTGGAAAGAATGTAGTTAATAATAGTTTGAAGGGTCAAAGGCAGCTAAGACACAACATAGTATAAAGCAAACAGTTGTGGCACTGAGCACAGAAGAGGATGGGATTATGTCCAATAGGAACGTTTTGTTATTCAATATCACTGAATAACAAAAACTTCAGTCTTTCATTAGAGACATTTTTTCACCCATTGAATCTTATGCTTATATTTTTATCTGTGTCATATAACTTACTATATTCTATTTTAATAAGTATTTATATACCTATCTCCTCGAAGCTTTTAAAAGCATGTGCTTGTTTGACACCACCTTAGAATTCCCAGAGTTGGACTTTAAAATTAAAATGAACTTACACCTAAATTTTTCTCCTCATTGTCCAAGAAAGACAAAACTTTCTTGTCCCGTATGACATGAATTTATTTAATTTTCTAGCACTAACACAAGTTCTACAGCAGAAGCTCCAACTCAGAAAGCAGGTTTGACCCCTGCTCCCCCCTGGGTGCTGTGTGTCATGTTTGCACCAGGGTACGTGTAAAGACACATTGTACAAAGGGCGATTCTAATCTATCTCTGCAGTTCACTAAACAATATGAAATTTTACAATTGTACCCTCTAAAAAGTATGTGTATGCTTTCAGGTAAAAACAATTCTGTGTTTATGGTTCTGAGACAATATGAAGTCAATGCTTTTGAATGCTTCTGACAACCCAGAGTATTGAAACGTTGACAAGTGTAAACAGCATGAAGGAAAAAAAAAACTGTGGGAAACTTTTGGAGTGGTGGGTGGGGTGGGGAAGTACTAGTATTTCTTCAGGATTCCCAGAAGTTTTCATGGAGCAAGCTGACGTGTGTCATAGCTGTGGCATTACAAACAACAAATGTTTCAGGCAGGCAGTAAAGCCATCAGATGAATTAAACTAGAAATGACCTGTGAGCCAGGCCCACATTATGACTGAATACTTTTCCAGATAGTCTAAAGAGATTTTAAATGTTATTTAGGATCTGTATATTTAGCTTTTATACATTAAGATACATGTTAGTAACTCTTGTTATGCACACTTCATTCTTGTGAGAATTTCTGACCAAGAAAAAATTTCATAGTGTATGTGTGTATGTTAAGGCTTTCAAACATGTTGTGTGTGATGGCTAGATGGTCAGCTGATAAAGATGCTTGCTGTATAACCCTGACAGCCTGCATTTGCTTTCCAAAAGCCACTTAATGGTGAAAGGAGAGGACTGATTCCAATGCTTCTGACCAACACACACACACACACACACACACACAGAGAGAGAGAAAGAGAGAGAGAGACAGAGAGAAACAGAGACCAGACAGTCAGACAGTCAGTCAGACAGACAGACAGACAGACAGACACAGAGACACAGACACAGAGAGACAGAAAGAGAGATAGAGTGACAGAGTGAGAGATGTATGGGTGCATGCACACACCTTTAAAATTTTGAAGATGTGAAGAGATCAGGGGTGTAAGTGGTTGGACAGAGGAAAGAGAAGGAGGAAATACTATTATAATTTCAAAAAGATAAAAGTTACTATAAAAATTTAAGAATTTTTAAGACATATTCAAGATCACTTTCTCATTACATCTGCCTTTATTCATAAAGCAAAATATAAACATAACTCATTTTATTTTAAATTTGGGGGCTTCTTTTGTTAAATAACTGAAGGTTATTCTTGAAGGTTAGCCCACCGTTGACTCCCTAAGCTGGAAGAAACAATCTTACAGTCTTAGGGGAAATAATACTCAAGTCTATCAAAGAATACACAACAAGCATTCAGATGCTATCTTGTGAAGGCCTACATTTTGAAGAGGAGTTTGCATATATGTTTCTCTCTTAAGAAACTTCACAATGGTCAGTAATGTTACTCTTTGTATCGGAGATATTTTAAGCTTTTATTCCCAAACTATCTAATTAACTGTGGAGCATCACAGAACACAGCATTACGGACTTCGTTCCAGTATCTTCTCTTTAAAGGAAACATGCGATCAGAAGGAGAATCAGCAAGTTCTCCCAGGTTACAGACACCTTAGAAGAGGAATGTCAGATGTTCACTTCATTCCAGATGTTCTGGTTTTTTAGCATCTCGGCCTTCTGCTGTTTAGCTCTGTTATACCCACTGCTGCAATAATTAAGCTGCTGAGAACAGTATCACTAATCCAGGCTGATCAGACCAGCAATGGGGTGTGTGTGTGTGTGTGTGTGTGTGTGTGTGTGTGTGTGAGAGAGAGAGAGAGAGAGAGAGAGAGAGAGAGAGAGAGAGAGTGTTTACAGAATGACACAAAATATAAAGAGTCTAATATTTTCATGCACTTGGCTTTTATTATGAAAGTATGTGGGTATGTGGTAAGGTCGGTTTGAACTTGGGGGTCAGATAAAAGGGCTTCTACTGAGGGGAAGGGGAAACACCAGCTGACCCGTAGAACTCACTGGCTTCTGGATGCACAACTTGGGAAAAGTTGGAAACAGTGTAATCTTTCACAGACCTCTCACTCCCTCTTGTGATCACTCAGTGCAATGTAAATATTGCCTACCGCTTCAACAGAGCTCCTGAATCCCCAAACCTAGACTATAAACCCTAAGTATAATGAAGCAGACACAAAATAAGTTACACTTCTTCAAAAAACTCACTAAAAAGAAAATTCACCATGATTTGGTGACAATATTAAATTTTTATCTTTTGTTCAATGGGCACATATTTAAATGTCTCCATTTCTTCATACATAGGACTAAATTACTTGACAAAAAAATCAGAGGTCTTTGGGAGGTTGCAAACTAGAATCCCTGGTTTAAGAGTCACACTTTTACTGAATATAGTGGACCTGCTAGTCACTTAGTGACTGACTCAGTTATAAGATCAACTTTCATCTTATGGGAGAGCTTGTGTTCAAATGTCACATTTAACTTACCAGTAACCCTAAATCCAGGAGTTAAGATGATGGCAATTCAGATATACCAAAAGAAACTATCAAGTATTTAATTTAAATGAAAAGGTGGAAGTATAATAATAAGATGCTTCAAATGATCTTGAGGAAGACTACATTCTCAGAGACTTTATTACAGTACATTGTTATAATTTCTTTGTTATTAGTTATTATTGTCAATCTCTTAGAATGCCTTAGTAAATTAAAAGTTGTCATAGATATACATGTATAAAAAATTGTTTTGTATATATGGTATTTGGTTTTATAGTATCTCAAGCAGAAAAAGGAGATATACTAAAATATATCCCTTGTAGAAACAGAGAAATTGTTGCTTTCACAGACTTCTGTATTTAATATAACTGGAAGATGGAACAAAGTGAGGTGTGATGGTACTCATACCTATAATGCCAGCCGTTGTGAGATAGAAGCAGGAAGATCACAAGTTCAAGCCCAACCTGGCTACATGAGCTCTAGGTCAGTCTGGCAATTGTCAAGATTGGTCCATAAGCCAACAATCAAAATTCTCAGCATAAATAGTCCCCTTTGGGTTCTCAAAAAACAACTGAAGTAATCCAGCAGAAACCACCTGGTTTTAAAACTTAGATTAAAATGTAACTCAGATGTGTCGTTCTCTGCTAACCTTCATTGCACAGAGCCTTAATTTGCCTTTCCAAGAATTTCAGTGTTCCCTTTAGAAGCCCAGGACCAACACATCTGCTTAAACCTCCTCCTATTCAGTGCCTTATATCCCTTTTCTGCCACAGCACACAATTCCACGATGTGTTCTAGTTGTTTCTTTTTGATGATTTCCAGTATATAACAGCAATACCAAGACCTCCATGCCCACATATGCATACCCACAAAAAATGGAGCCATAGTGTAAACATTGGTTCACGTATGGCAGTCGCAGTCATAGGATCATTTCTGGATATAAGAGTCTCTAACCTGCAGTAATAATTCACATCACACAATAATAAAAGGCAGAGTGCCAAGCAGCAGCTTCAGCCTGTACTGGATTAGGAATATCCTCTACACTGCCTCAGTTGACTTTCATGCCCCAAGTATTAATTTAAATTACCTTTGGCTAATAGGTGAAAACTTGAAGCCCTGATAACTGACTCACCCAGGGTTGCGTGTCTCTCTCAGTTGCTCCAGTTTTTACAAATAGGTTTGTTTAACTCTCAAGGACAGGGCTGCTTACACATACCAAATAAGGACATAATTCTGGTCCATGTTTTTTTTTTTTTTTTAGGGTGAACTTTGGGTCTCAGATAAAGATAGCTATCCTCTCTTTCTATGTCTGACAACCTTTCTCTTGAGTCTTGAGTTATTCTCGGTGCTCAAATATGGAAACATTCTCAGAGTAAACAAATGGGTATTAGGTCATTAGACCAATTTTCACTTCAGTCCAAGAACTATCATTATTATTATTTATAGGCTTTTATTGGGTGTTTTGTTGCATGATGAAATACTGTATAATTCTAACTGAACGATATCATGTATCATTAAAAGCATTTGGACAGTCATGGAAATTACTCTCTAATTATTTATTGAAAGCTATGAGCCAATTCTGTGTTAGACACAGGAGATATCATGAACTGGTCATTGTAGTTTCTAACTGTTGAATCCTAGCAGTGGAGTAGAGATATAATGGGTTAAGCATCACAGTAGACATTAAAAACGAGGAAAGAAGCAGAACAGGAATCCCACTAGTCACAGATAGATCTGGAGGCTTGATCCCAGGAAGTGTCCAGTAAAAGAGAAGATGACAGAGTTCCATGCAAAGGAAACAGTACATGGAAATGGACAAATTCAAGATAAGCTAGCAAGAGTACTTTTCAGGATTTCGGATGAAAAACCAGAGAAAGGACAGGTTGGGAAAGACATTTAAGTTAAGTGGAGAGATTGAAGTTTTGTTATGAGTAAATCTGTGACTATGAGAAGATGAAACATCTAGCCACAATGTAGGTAAGACACCTACAGGGACTTATACAGCACCAAGCATAGAAACAGTTAGTTAAAGGACACAAGTGGAGTGGTGCATGAATAGGAAAACTGTTAAGATGGATAAGTGATGGGACTATATATGTCATGTGTGTGTGTGTGTGTGTGTGTGTGTGTGTGTACATATATGATATAAGGCTGTAGTGAAGAGACAACTCAAATACCAACTAATAAAATACCATATGTAATATACAAAATAATAAAGAAAGGAGTCTACATAAATGAATAAGATATAAGCACATTTTATATTTCAGGAGAAATTGTGTTAGTTCGAACCTTAAATTTAGATATGTTATAGTTTGTATAAAAAGAAGGCTGTTTTCAACAGCATTGTAGAGAATGGGATCCTGAAATGACCATTTTCAAGCTAGTGTGATTGGAGAGCAGTTAAGAATGAAGAAATGTCCTTTCCAACTTGGGCCTGGCAGGATGGCTGTCTCAAATAAGGGTGGGAAGAACAAGAAGGACCACTCTAGGACCAAGGAGGTAGGAATCCAAGAATACACCATCAACATTCACAAGCACATCTATGGAGTGGACACAGAAGCATGTCACTCAGGCCCTCAAGAAATCCACAAATTTTCCATGAAGGAGGTGGGGACTCCAGATGCACATATTGATACCAGGCTCAATAAGGCCATCCAAGCCAAGGGAATAAGGAATGCTCCATATAATATCCATGTACATTTGCCTAGAAAACATACTGAGGGTGGAGGTTCACCAAATAAGCTCTACACATTGGTAAGCCTGTATCCCTGTTACCATATTTCTAAAAATCTACAGTCAATGTGAATGAGAATGTACTACTGAATGTCAAATGAAGTTACAGAACCAACAACAACAGCCGAGGAGAATGATGAATAAATATGGGTGAACACTCATTAAATTGCAAAGGGAGGTGGAGGAAGAATGTAGGAGACAGTGGACCAGATGAAGAGCTACAAAATGCTATCTTCTGGGGATGAGATATGAACGTATAGCAACTACAGCTGCCTGGACTAGGCATGCAAACGATCAGTCATGGATCATGAGTCAAAGAGGTGTTCACAGGGCCCTACCATTTCCTATTGAATCATTAGCTACTAATGGGTTTTGGGACAGGGTGATCAGAACAGATATAATCCTCAGTTGTATTCCCACGAATGAGCCCATCAGGTCCAATGGATAGTTCCAAACCTATTGTCACAGATGGCCCTGGTTAAGGTCAGTGGGTGAGGAGGGAAGGTTGACGATGGTGGGGGATAATAAGAGAATAGAAGAAATAATCAGAATGTATTTATGAAATTATCAAAGAACCAAATTTAATTTTAAAAAATTATTTTTAAAATATAAGAATTTAGAGACAACCCCTGGCATATTGTGTAATTTCTGTTACTGCTCAGCTGTCTACTTTCTGAGGCACACAGAGGAACAACTTGATGTAGAGTAAGTGCTGTCATCTTACTGTTTCTATGGCTATTATAAGACACCATGACCAAGTTGGTGAGGAGAGGTTTTGTTTCAGCTTATAGTTCCTCGTCAACGTCTACCACTGAGAGGACTCCGGGCCAGAATTCAAAAAGGGCAGCAACCTGGAGGCAGGAACTGATACAAAAGGCCCCAAGAAGTACACTTTCTAGCCAAGGCTTGCTCACCCTGCTTTGTTGTACACCCCAAGACCACATGCCCAAGGTGGCATTACCTACAATGAGGTAGGCCCACAGGCCAATCTGATGGGTACATTTTCTAAAGTCAGGCTTCCTCTTCCAAATAACTTTAGCTTATGTCAACTTGACATAAAACTAGCCAACACAGTGACATTGGCAAATAAAACAAAGAAGTATACATACACACACACACACACACACACACACACACACACACACACACATGCACACACACACACACACAGAATGCCAGAACCAGAATGGCAACTTTTTACCCACCCATCGGAAAAATGTCAAATAGAAAGGATTACTAGCCAAGGCAATCCGATTGACAACAGATGTTAAACCTCCCAGTTAAATATGTAACCTCTTATATAGCAAGTGTCCCAAGTCTATTCTGGCTGTTTGGAGGAAAGAACATTCTATCAGAGGAAATGAGTGTTGAGTTATATTGTATTAAGTTAGATTGATTGTTGTATTCTTTTTTCCTAGATATTTTCTTTATTTACATTTCAAATGTTATCCCCTTTCCTAGTTTTCCCTCCAAAAGTCCCCTATCTCCTCCCCCTCCCCTGCTCCCCAACCCACTCACCTGGCCCTGGAATTCCCTATACTGGGGCATAGAACCTTCACAGGACCAAGGGCCTCTTCTCCCATTGATGACCGACTACGCCATCCTCTGCTACATATGCAGCTGGAGCCAGGAGTCCCACCATGTGTTTTCTTTGATTGGTGGTTTAGTCCCAGGGAGCTCTGGAGATACTGGTTAGTTCATATTGTTGTTCCTCCTACGGGGCTGCAAACACTTCACCTCCTTGGGTACTTTCTCTAGCTCCTTCATTGGGGACCCTGTGCTCCATCCAATGGATGGCTGTGAGCATCTACTTCTGTATTTGTCAGGAACTGGTAGAGCCTCTCAGAAGACAGCTTTATCAGGCTCCTGTCAGCAAGCTCTTGTTGGCATCCTCAATAGTGTCTGGGTTTGGTGGTTGTTTATGAGATGGATCCCCAGGTGGGGCAGTCTCTGGATGGTCATTCTTTCAGTCTCTGCTCTGAACTTTGTCTCTGTTAACTCCTTCCATGGGTATTTTCCCCCTTCTAAGAAGGATCAAAGTATCCACACTTTGGTCTTCCTTCTTCTTGAGTTTCATGTGTTTTGCAAATTGTATCTTGGGTATTCTGAGTTTCTGAGCTAATATTCACTTGTCAGTGAGTGCATATCATGTGTGTCCTTTTGTCCTCACTTAGGATGATATCCTCCAGGTCCATCCATTTGCCCAAGAATTTCATAAATTCATTGTTTTTAATAGCTGAGTAGTATTCCATTGTGTAAATGTACCACATTTTCTGTATCCATTCCTTTGTTGAGGGGCATCTGGGGTTTTTTTTTTCCAGCTTCTGGCTATTATAAATAAGGCTGCTATGAACATAGTGGAGCATGTGTCCTTATTACCATTTAAAACATCTTCTGGGTATATGCCCAGGAGAAGTATTGCTGGAACTTCCAGTAGTACTATGTCAAATTTTCTGAGGAACCACCAAACTGATTTCCAGAGTTGTTGTACAAGCTTGCAATCCCACCAGCAATGGATGAGTGTTCCTCTTTCTCCACATCCATGCCAGCATCTGCTGTCACCTGAATTTTTGATCTTAGCCATTCTGACTGGTGTGAGGTGGAATCTCAGGGTTGTTTTGATTTGCATTTCCCTGATGATTAAGGATGTTGAACATTTTTTTAAGTGCTTCTCAGCCATTTGGTATTCCTCAGTTGAAAATTCTTTATTTAGCTCTGTACTCCATTTGACTGTTGTTTTCTTTATGTCAAATAACACAATGGAGTTTCATATTATATATTTCAACATTGTATTTTTTCAATCCATGTAAGTGGTCTAACATATTTAACTAATTGTTAGTTATTGACATGATTAACTCTGGTTCTATTAAGTTAGGCTGGAGAAAAGGTGTCAATGTTTTATCTGTACTCCTTGTTGCCTTTTGGCTTTTTGAGATCTCACCAAGAAGGTATCCTTATTAACTGAAACAATGTATAAGAAACGATTAGACATTAGTCAAAATACCCAACAAAGGGGAGAGAGATCCTGTAGGGACCATATTTAGTGGTTAGGCATGACCCCCGGTTGAGGGATGGGGTCACCTATCCATCTCAAAAACATAAACCTAGAACCACTCCTGTGTAAAGTAAATACAGGGACAAAAAGTGGAGCAGAGACTGAAAGAAAGGCCATCCAGAGACTGCCTCATCTAAGGATCCATCCCATCTGCAGACACTATTGCTGATGTTAAGAAGCGCTTCCTGACAGGAGCCTGGTATAGCTGTCCCCTGAGAGGCTGTGTCAGAGCCTGACCAATACAGATGCAGATGAAACCATTGAACTGAGCATGGTAACCCCAATGCAAGAGTTAGCAGAAGAACTGAAGGAACTGAAGGGGTTTGCAATCCCATAGGAAGAACAATATCAACCAACCAGACCCACCCCCCAGAGCTCCCATGGACTTAACCACCAATCAAAGAGTACACATGGAGGGACCCATGGCTCCAGCTGCACATGTAGCAGAGGATTGCTTTATCTGGCATCAATGGGAGGGGAGGCCTTGGTCTTGTGGAGGCTTGATGCCCCAGCATAGGGGAATGCTAGGGCAGTGAGTCCGGAGTGGGTGGATGGGTGGGGGAGCTC
This sequence comes from Mus minutoides, assembly GCA_902729485.2. Taxonomy (NCBI): domain Eukaryota; kingdom Metazoa; phylum Chordata; class Mammalia; order Rodentia; family Muridae; genus Mus; species Mus minutoides. The sequence goes on from LR750596.1 coordinate 24,144, forward strand.
CCTCATAGAAGTAGGGTTCAGGGGATGGGATAGGGGGTTTGTAGAGGGGAAACCAGGAAGGGGGACATTTGATAAACATATAAATAAATAAAATAACCAATAAAAATAAAAGTTTGTTTCCATGTTTAACAGAAAAAAATAAGATTAGATACAACACTAACCTATCATCAGTAAGTTCTTGCTCAGAGAAGATGTTTCAGTGCAACCAAAAGAACATTGTAATTTGAATCTTTGCTTCAAGACTTTCTCCTCATGCCATCATCAAGAAATAACTTTTATCATAACAATACCTTTATGAAACCTAAATCCTTGTGTTTGCTAAAAGTCAAACTTTCTTGAGCATGATGAAGAAAAAGAGAGACATGTGGTATGTGTGAAGTAAAACATCTTAAGATAGTTTACTGCTAAGGCACACGCAGAGGAATGGGCAAAGCTTGTACCAGAGCCTCCCTCCTCCCTTGTGTGGATGGAAGAATGGTGTCGTGGGAACAGACAGCAGGGCCAAGGCAGAATGAGATTGGAAGTGTGGCTTTGTTAGAGAATTCCCAGGTCACTTGGAGTGGATCCCTGCTAATTTGATCAGGAGTGAGACTAGCAAACTCACAGCAGACCCCAATATTCCCTTCAGCTTCACTGTCTCTCCTTGCACAAATGGGCTTGAGTATGAAAGTTGAGATCTCAGGGCTTTCTGAGTTTCAACATGTATAAATTTTTTCAAAGTTAAAAGAAATAGAAGTTGGTCTAGACCAAATTATCAGGCAAGTCTTTTAAAGTGGAAGAGAACAGCACTTAAGTGCATGGCTTTCAAAGAGTAGGAACCCTGCCCACTTCATTGTCCAAATACGGTTCACAAGTGATGAGTCGTCATGGGTGAGCTTGCAGAAGCAGGCTTGGCCCAGGGCTAGTGAGCTGAAGATCTCCCTAATGATGTAATGTAAAGTAAAATTCTAGATCTCAGATCTCAGATCTCAGATCTCAGATCTCAGACCCAGACAGACCTGAGCTCATCTACGATTAGCTTTATGGCTTCTAATTGATAGTTAATTTTCTAGTTTATGAAATATAGACAGAAATGTCTTCTAAAGATGTGTATTAAATTAATACCCCAACCCCACATTAACTGGCATAAAGCGGGTCCTCAGCAAATTTGCTTTGAAACCATACATTCTTTGTTGAAAAAAGAGTTTATCTAGTCAGCACTAGTCACAATAATCACAATGCCTAATCAATATAGACACACACCAAGAGATGAATGATAAAAAATAAATATATGTTGCACCATAGTCTCTTTATTAGCTGTAAAAGCAAAATTACCTCACTTGAAGAAAAATTGTATGCAACTGGAGTCTGTGACGAGTAGCAAAGTTATCCAACAAGGAAATTACTCATCTTTCTTTCATGTGTGGAGAAGAAAAGAAAGAAGAGAAATAGGCTAACAGAGAGACACAGAGAAATACAGAAAGGTGAGACAAAAGAGGACAAAAATGTAGGGAAAAGGACAGGACCTCAGAGGAGGGCAAAGTGAAGTGATGAAAACTATCTGAGTGTTCTAGATGCACACACACACAGAGACACACAGAGACACACAAACACACACACAGAGACACACAGAGACACACAAACACACACACAGACACACACACACAGAGACACATAGACACACAAACACACACACAGAGACACATAGACACACAAACACACACACACACACACACACACACACACACCAAAAGTCACAGTGAGATCCATTAATTTGTACAATTAATTATAATTTTAAAAAAGAAAAGTGAAATCTCTTCATGCTTGGTAATGATTTTCTTAGCATTTTAATCTGCATTAAAGGGGACTTTAAATTTTTTGTAAATTAACTTTATTCTTTATTAGTTATTTACTAAAATGTCACTCTATTAAGATCTTAAATTCTCCACATCAACCTAAAACTGGGTAGCTCCCATGTGTACTGCTTAAGAGTTTCTAAGAACATTCATCTGGGCTCAGTCTAGTCACCGATGTGTACTAAACCATCTGTGCTGGGGCAGTCTTGCTCCTGGTCACTAGATCAGTTATTTCATTGGCATAAGATGCATACTAGATTCTCTAGTTGTCTAAATATTAACTTTATTCAGTTTCACCATCCCCTAGGAGCTAAGATGAAGCCAATTAGTGCACAGCACTGGATTATCTCATCACAGCATTGTGAAATGAGTTGTTCTGCCAGCAGCTCTTTGTAGCCAGCAAGTCCAACACTTGGTCAGTGACTTGTGACCTCAGCAGCTTTCTCCTAAGACATCGGTAGAAAAAGTCCCTCCACAAATTTTGACTCACATGACATTTTAACAGCTGTTATTCTTCATGATAACTATTTCTCTCACACTGACATGAGTATAAGGACAGACTGTGAAAAAAAAAAACTCAATTTGATAAGAAAAATTTCATGAGAATTGGCATTAGAAAATGAAAGATTTATTCTGATTTAATAAACCCTAACTTGGTGACTTAAAAATTCTCGTGCAACTTTTTTCTCTCTGTGGATTATTCATACTTTCTAATGCTATGGAGAAAATAGGATAAAGTGTCTGAAAGAGCCTGGCCCCTCATAACTATTCAACAAATGCTACTTCTTTTGACTTCTCTTTCTTTTCCATAATAACTGCCTGACCTGCTTGATGGCTGCTGTTAAAATAGGAAGAACTTGATCGAAGAAACGTCTACTGTAAAAGCACAGCTTTGCTCACAGATCATTGATTACATTCACTTGGCTCACCAATATCAGTCTTACTTTTAGAAAACATTTATGCATGTCAAATATCTGGGAGGAGGATAAGAGTGAAATTCCAAAAGTATTGTGTTTGTGTGCATTATACATATGTGCTTATGTGGGTGTGTCCACTTCTGCGTGGGGGTTGAAATGCATGTGTGTACATGTGCATGTGGTAACTGAAAGCCAACATAGTGTATTCTTTGATTGCTCTCTACCTTATTTTATGAGATAAGGTCTCTCACTGAACCTGTTGTTCATGGATATAGCTAACCAGTGGGCTACAGTGACCCTCATGGCTCCCTCCACCCCAAACCCTAACAGCAGGATTGCAGACACACACTGTCCTATCTGACATTATGTGGGTGCTAGATGGAGAACCAAACTTAGGATTCATGCTTGTGCAGGAGGCATTTAGCATCTGAGCAACCTCCCTAGCTCTCAACCCCAATAATGGTTTTTTGCAGCACTTCTATCCCTAGAATTCAAAAAGGCTGACACATTGTTATATAAACATTGCTTACTAAAGACCTAATGAATCTGAGAAAGAATGAATGTGCTTAGTAAATTGAATTACACACATTCCTATAGATATTCTTAAAATCTAAGAAAATCTATTTGGTTGAATCTTCCACTTCATGTCCTTTCCTTTGGTTTAATTTGGATAGATTTATCAAAAGTGGAGCCTCTAGTTTCAAATCAAGAGACATCATTAATGGAATGAAATTTTACACACCAATCTGAAAACACAATTGTAGCCATTAAATTTTCCACTTGTCAGTGGCAACAGTGTGTCAATGTAATCGTGCCTAAGATATCTAATGTTTGCCTTAACGCTATCACAACAGTTTTCTATGAGAACCTTTATCTTTAGTAACTTCATGAATGGACTTGCAGTATCTGTTGTTTCAGGATCCTCGTTGCCATTGTTTGGCTCCTTCTGGTGTAAGTCTTTAGAAATGCAGTGCCTCATGACTGTGTGTGAAACTTGTAATCTCATGTGAAATCTCTTCCTCGAGGGAAGCTGGAGAGGAGGAGAGGAAGAGGAATGGGGAAAGGTGACTCCAAGTAGACTGAGCGATCATAAGTAATGTCTTTGGATCCACAAGAACATGGACTAATGTACCTGTGGATCATCACAAACACTGTCTAACAAAGTGTTCACTGAGCTTGCAAGGGCACCAAGTCCTTAGGATGCTGAAATATCTGCTCCACAGTTCACAGAAAAGCTAGGCTAAGTGGCCTGAGGAAATCAGATGTGTTCTTAGTGAACTGTATAGGAAGACTATGTGTATTCTTGATACCCAGTACTGTGATTAATGAAACATCTGTGAAATTTTAAACTGACAGCTAATCTTGCGATCCTTTTCTGAAATAAAAGATAGGTGCATCCGTTTTTATTGGTTATAAGACTCCTGCAAAGCGACTGGAAGATTTTTCACACTATCTGACAGCTGCTAGCTACAAATACAGGATCCCAGAGAAAAGCAAAGCCTTCTTCAACATCAGGGTAAGCACAGCAGGTTACCAGCAGACCTCAAGAGATCATGCCTCAAGCCTCTCAGGGTTGGGGTGGGAAGAGGAAATGATGTACCCTTGACCTGCACCCACAAACCCAGAGCTCCAGTACAAGCACCCCACCCACACACAGCTGCACGGCCCAATTTTAAGCATGTGATCTTGAGAGGGAAAAGCTGGGAAAAAGAAACAGAGTGATTGCACAATTCCCCAAGTTTTTGCCAAAGTACTCTACAGCTTAGCGCTAGACACCCTCAGTCTGGCTCTAGACAGGCCAAAGGGCTTCCCTTGATCTCTACAAGGCCAGAGGGAGGGCAGCGCTAGCAGGCAAATGACTCTCCTGGGTGGGTCAGACTCAAGTTCAGCAGCCTTGTAACATCTGGATGCAGCAAAGACCCTTTGTTGCTTGTGCAGCAGCAGCCCAACATAAAATTAAATGAACTAAGTAACAGTCAGCCTTTTGATTGTTCACTATTCTCTTCCCATGTAAAAATGGTTTGTTTCCAATCAAGCTCAACTAATAATCTTCTCTCTTATATTGTGTCTTTTCAAAAACAAATAATAATTAGCTGAGGAAAAGCATTACACTATACTTAGTCGATGGGAAACTCTTATAAATATGACCTTAAATAAAATATTCATTTTACTTACATTGAAGAATGATAAAATCCTGAGGTCAACATAAATGTTGTCATAATAAAATTAATGGGGATGTCATTATATCTATGGGGATAAAGACACCTCTTTGTTTCATATTATCCTCTGTTGCATGCATATATATATATATATATATATATATATATATATATATATATGTTCAAATATTTAGTATTTTTCTAAAGCTAGTTTTGAAGTTGTCACCTATAAACGAATAAAGATATGGGAGTAGATGGTAAGAAACAACAGAAAGAGAGACCTGGGAGTGGAGCTCAGGGGCAGAGCATGACTTGATTAGCATGACCAAGACTGTGTCCAAGACCACAACCGGAGTGAGGGTTGAAATGGAAAGAGGAGAAAGAAGAAAGTAAGGACCACACTTCCTTTCTTGGTATCCGAGAGCACATAATAATGCTCCTAAAATGAGGCCAACCTCCTACTGATGAAGATAAAATGAGCACTAGGGTATTTGCTGTACATGATCAGTGTGTGACTATGACAGTTCTATTTGGTCCCTCAAGAGATACTGAATGGACTTTGGCCAGCTCTGGTGTGGTGAGCATGACTATGGCAGGCCTTACCCTTCTCTCCCATTCCTTCTGCCTTCTTAAAAACTATTAGGTTTTATTCATTAAGCTAGCCACCAAAACTTATTTACTCCCTTTTTTAGCCACTTCCTCATCCTGACGCTGACTACCAAGGGAAAGCTATCAAAATATTAAAGTTCAGCAATCAAAAGCCCCTTTGGCTCACCTAAGTAACATGCCAAATTAAAATTAAACACCTCATCCTAACATGGGGTTTCCCCCTTGTACCTTTATAAACTGCCATTTTCCTATGAGCCACACCAGTCTTCTCTCTATCCAGAAGAAGTCCTTTTCCTTTGGAACCAATATCCCTCCCCTCATTCCCTTGTTCCTTCCCTCTTCTCCCTGTATTCTATCTTCTGACTTTGTCTCTTATTCCCTATCCTCTGTTCTTCTGGGGCAAATAAATCTCCATTGTGCTTGGTTTTGGGGGTCCTGAGGTGATACTTTTCCTTAGAGAAACTACATATCTTGGGTTTCTATTGCTATAATAAACCAAGAACCAAAATCAACTTAGTGTGGTTAAAGGTTTCTTTCCTCCACCTTCAACTTATAGTCATCAAAGGAAGTCAGGGGAAGAACTCAAAGGAAGGAAACTGGAGGCAGGAACCGAAGTAGAAGCCATGGAGAAATGATGCTTATTGGTTTGTTTGCATGGATTGCTCAGCCATTCCTTCTATACAAACAAGAATCACATGCCTAGAGTGGCTCCACCCACAATGTGCTGGACTCACCACCATATCAATCATTAATTAAGAAAATACCCTATAGACTTCTGGTTGGTACAGATCAATCAGATGCAGGTATTTTCGCAACTAACGTTCTCTTTTTCTAGATGTCTTTGGCTTATGTCAAGTTGACAAAACAACACACACACACACATGAGCGTGCACACACACACACACACACACACACACACACACACACAATTAGACATGTGGAGGCTATATTTTGCCCAGGCGAGGATGTAACATACCCCAAAGGAATGTGTTCTTTAAGGACTAAGGAGGTTAGTGCCTTTGGTAAAGTGCTTGACTTGCAAGTATGAGGACCGAAGTTCAAGTCCTGGAACTTACATACAAATGCAGAGCATGATAGTATTTATTAATAAGCTAAGCTCTGGGAACACAGCAACTGGAGGATCCCTAGGACTTCCAGTCAGCCAGCCTAGCACCATTGGTGAGCTCCAGATAAAACTCCATAAGGGAGGTGGGCATCAACTTTGAAAACAACAGCCAAGTAATTTTTAATCTTTCCAATAGAAAGGATTTGAAAAATATCATTCATACTTCAGCAAATCATAAAACTGTATTGACAGCTAACTCTGAAATATACCCATTACGACTCAAATAACAAAGATGAACAAGATGAATATCCTTAAGGAAGCATGAACTACCCTGAGGAAAGCAAGCAGCATTTTTTAGTTCGTTACAAAAGCAAAACCACAGCCTGGAAGTCCCCTTTCTATTATTGAAAGATGTGGTTTTTATCATATAAAACAGAGGGGAACAATTTTAATTATTAAGAACGTTTTTATTGTATTTTTGGAGGAACCTTAGCACGTCCTATTGTTGCTGTTTTTAATTTCGGGGTTTTTGTTTTGTTTTGGTTTTTGGGTTTTGTTTTTGTTTTTGTTTTTGTTTTTGTTTTTGTTTTTTTGGTTTTTCGAGACAGGGTTTCTCTGTATAGCCCTGGCTGTCCTGGAACTCACTCTGTAGACCAGGATGGCCTCGAACTCAGAAATCCGCCTGCCTCTGCCTCCCAAGTGCTGGGATTAAAGGCGTGCACTACCACGCCCAGCTCCTTTAATTTTGTTATTATTTGTGCTTTATCATCTTAGATCATCATTCTAGAGAATGCATACATTACCTCACTATGAACTTCTAGGTACTTGATGCTAAACTCTGATTGCCTATCTTCAATTCCGTGGGCAATATTATTAGCAGAATATTCTCCTAGCACAGCTCTGCCAGCCCTTAACCTGTGGACACTTTTCCTGTATTTGTGCTCAGCTGAACACAGTCAGCCGCAGCTTCCTGTGTGGTGGTGATAACAGATGCCAGGCTTTGTTGCTGGCTGCTAGAGTGAAGGGGAGGACAGTGCCCTTTGACCTGAGAGAAGTACAATAAAGCTTATCAGATCCTCGCCAGACATCATTAAAGGAAGTGAGTTGAGGAGGCCACCTCGGTAGGAAGCATATATTTTAGAAAGCTGTCACTGCTAATCTTCTGTGTTGTGGCATGAGACAATTGTTTCTGCAAATATCAGTCCTTCCAGACAATGACACTCTTCTAAAGGTACAGTGCAGTAGGCAGCAAGAAAAGCAGACCAGGCCGTAAATTACTCTCACCAGAACAATATTCTCATGATAATTATTGGAAAATTAAGTCTGAACTCCATTAAGTAAAAAGGTCAGTGACTAATGCAAAATTTTATAAACTTTAAACAGTAGGGTCTAGTGTGTGTGTGTGTGTGTGTGTGTGTGTGTGTGTGTGTGTGTGTGTGTAAGGGTATTTTGCCTGCACGTATGTCTGTATACCCCATGTGTGCCTGGTGCCACTGGCGGTCAGAAGAGGGCACTGGCTGCCCTGGAGTAATAGATAATTTTGAGCAGCTGTATTGGTGCTGGGACTCTTCCTCTGGAAGAGCAACAAGCTCTCTTAACTGCAGAATTCTCTCTCCAGCCTTCTACTTAATTTCAAACTGCCATTACCTTAGGGACAGTTTCAATCTAGTCCTACAGATTTTCAGCTTATTAAGAGAACTCCAGAATGCTTGTCTCTGTATAAAACAACTCAATTTTTTGAAATGTTGACAATAAGTTCAAAATTCGTTATTTACAAACATTGAACTAGACATACAAAACAAGACTACTGGTTTTGGTTCTAGGAGCACTGTTATGCACCAGCCAGGCTAGGACAATTCCAGCAGCAATATACAACTCTCCAGCATCACATGGAGTTTGTGAGGGGAGGTAAGTTGTGTCTTCCCTTTTAAGAAGTTTTTTCTCTAATATTGTGGGGGGAAAATGGGAAAAATAATTCCAGATGTTCCTTGTTCCTGAACTGATACCAAGTGACATACAGAGCTCTGGGCACAGTTCTGCACCTTAGGTAATAACTAAGTGCTTCTGAGACTTGCTGAGTTCTAATTATACTCATTAAATGAGTCAAAAATATAAGAATTTAAAAAAATATATAAGAATTTGGACAGAAAAGCACAACCATAAAGGGATTAATGTTTGTTAAATGTATATAGAATCATGTGTATTTCAATTCCAAAGTATAGTAGAGTATATAAGATTTCCATTAAAAAGTAAACATTAGAATGACATCAGCAAGATAAGAATAGTATACTGCTCTTTTACAGTAACATCAGATCACCAGTTGCATAAATGGGAAATTTGGAAACCAGTTAAGAGATTCCTATATCCCATGCCAGTATTGGCTGGCTGCATCAAAGCCAGCAAGGCACTCTGGCTCCTATCACAGTCCTTTCTGACTGACCCACATGACCAGGAGGGAGCTCTCAGCTCCTCACTTCTCTCTAGAGAGTGGGGGGGGAAGGGTGAGACTATATTTCACATTGTAACTTTCTGAGAGGCCATCTGAGGTTCTGGTTTATGCCACTGCCTCAGGAACCAGAGTTGGCAATAGGATCCAACATACTTGAGATGCACAGAGAGAGCTGGGCAGCATGCTATTGACTGCAAGGAACCCACAGAAGAGCAGACAAGGTCTGCGTGGTTAGGTAGCCACTCCCCCAGCAGCTAAGACAAGAGTAAAGCATGTATTGGTTTTTCTGGACAGCATCCAAATGACTGATTCCTGTCTTAGCTACATAAGAACACTAGTGAAACTGAACAGATTCCAATGAGACGTGCTGCAACGTCAGAGGATCCAGCAAACAGAGGCCAAATTAACTCAAATCTTGCCTTCCCTCATGAAGGCAAGAAAAGAGTGGGAAATCTGTTCCAACTTTATGGTAGACTCGCAGAGGAGCTGGTCTGTCTCTCCACCTGGGCAAATAGACAGGTCCTTGAATGACCTGGAAGCTTAGAGCTCACAGAAAGCAAAGGACAGGAGTTGATATACAACTGTCCTCAAGGATCCAGACAGACAGTGGCCTACAGACTTTGGTGACAGAGGAGACGTCTCCTAGCTTTGGGAAAAGATCCGTAAAAGACTGATTCCTATCAGGCTCTACTAGCTATAAGATGCTAGTAAGAACACAGAATGTTTCAGAGGCCTGAAGGCAGCTAAGAACAACAGAGTTGGATGCATACGACTTCTTGAGGGGACCTGTAGTATAGCAAACCAATGAAAGAGAGGAAGTCATTGAGAACGTCGAAGAAAAACAGGCAGATATCTCTAGTGAGCAATATACATGGACAAATTCTGAGGAAGACACAGATGTTCAAAATCTCTAGCCAATCTAAAGGCAAGAGGTCTTTCTGCATATAAAACCCTCCTATAATAAACAGTAAAAGGTGTTTTTTTTTCCAAATGAATAGATGTCAACATTAAAGTTACAAGGAGCATAAATAAAAAGAGTAAAGGGGTGGGGGATGCTAGAGAGATGGCTCAGCAGATAAAGGCACTGACTGCTCTTCGAGAAGATTCAGGTTCAAATCCCAGCCCTTACATGACAGCTCACAAGTGTCACAACACCGAGATCTGACCCTCCCACACAGACATATATACAAAGCAAAACAACAGTGCACATAAAATAAAAGTAAACAAACTTAAAGAAAAAAGAGGGTTAAACGGTCAACCAAAAATATAAAATATTAAAAATATTCAGAAACCCACTATTAAAAAATTAAGAATTTTAATGAGCTGTTAAACAATTAAAAATAGGAATGCTCAGTGGAAACTGGTGACATAGCTTAGCAGGAAAGCGTACATGCCACACAAGCCTAACTGTCTGAGTTGGTTTGCCTGAATTTATAGTAGAAGAGAAACTACTCCTGAAAATTATTCTCCAGCCATCACACATGCACCGTGTCACTCGAGTACACACACAGCATGCACACATGACAATAACAAATGAAACATTTTCAATGAGATGAAGAAAATTGCTCATTGACAAATGAGAATTCTAGTAGAGAATGTTTTAATTTTTAACCAGAGCTTTATAATATAGTAAGCGAATAAAAATTTCATGAAAGAGTGCAAGCAGAAAAATCTAGTAAAGTACTTAAAGAACAAACAGATGAGCAAATTCAGGATGAGCCATTCTACATAACCCATTCAGTGGAACAGGGGGGAAAATGAAAGTGCTAAGGAGATCTAAGGAGGTAATGAAATCAAAGCACATGTGTCTTATGTACCTTATGTGCACCATAGAGGCTGCGGAGGAAGAAAGAGGGAAAAAGTGAACATGAAATTTTATTTGTTTATTTTTAATGGCTAAAAACTTTCCAAATCTATGGGGAGGAAGGAATATCCAAGTCCAACATGTCTAACGAGACCTCGTTAAGATGAAGCAAACAGATTTACCCCACACCACACAACAGCGTAACTGGAAAAACTATTGATAAAGGAAAATATAGCTTATTACATGAAGAGAACTCAGACTGCCGGAGCCTTGCTCTACAAAGCTCGTGCAGAACAGCAGGGACTGTGAGGGCCAACAGCCAATACTGTATCTACAGAGTGATCTTTCAGAAGCACAGGAGACACAAGGCTTTCTCAGAAAAACAAAAGCTGAGCATATCCATTTGCATCAGATCTGCTTTGTAAGATGTGGTAAGAGAGAATGCTTCAGGTGGAGATAAAAGGTACAGAGTGACAAGAAAGCATGTGACTGCATAAAGCGAGAAAAGGTAACTACTTAACAAAATACAGAGTATACATGGGACATTTCTTAATTCTTAGAGTTAAAAGATGAAAGTATTAAAATGTTTAAAAAATATGCATTAAAGAGAGATGTAATTTGGAACCTCAATACTATAAAGTGAGAGCTATATGTCTCAGTGCTGAGAGCTCTTACTGCTCTTGCAAGGGACCCAAGCTGGCTCCCAGAACTCACAGGGCTGCTCCCAACTGCCTGTAATATCAGCTCCAGGGGATCCAACACCCTCTTACTGCCTCTTTGGACAGCTGCTATCATCATCATCATCAAATTACATAATAACATAAATTTATAATAATATAAATATAATAGCAAAAACATAAAGTGGAGAAGAGCAAAAGTATGGTTTTTACATAGTTAAACCCAAGTTATTATCAACTTAAATTTGATTGTTATAAATATAAGAAATTTTAGGGCAGCTTTATTGGAACCAAAACAAGAAAAACAAACAAAAAATATAAAGGTATTAAATCATGACCCTACTAAAAAGGATCAGTTGGAAAAAGAGAGCAAAAGAAAACCATAAGAATTACACAACCAAAAATTTTACAAATGGAAATACTAAGTCCTTCTCTGTCAAGAATTAGCTTGGAGGATGAAAGCGATGGTTAGAAGCACACACTGCTCTTGCACAGGACCTGAGTAGGCTCCTGGCTCCTGGGGCGACAGCTCACATCCTCCTGTAACTCAACCTCTATGGGATCTGAAGCTCTGCACCTGCATTCAAACAACCACAAACCAACATAGATTCGCACATACAAAGAACTGGAGTAAGTGCCAGAACCATTGAATAAGTCTATGAAAACGGTGTCTTTCAGACACAGGACTGATAGACATATGAACTCAGAGACTGTAGCAATATGCATAGGGCCTACACAGGTTCAAGATAAATGAGGTCCTAGTCCAAGAGGAGGAGGTAGACATAGGCTCCTTCCCCACCAAGATGCTATTTCCAGTTGGCATCCACTTGCAAAGGAAATAGTTCTTTCCAATGGAGTCTCATTGGATATGACCATTGCGCCATGCTCAGCAATAGATGCTCAGCACACACACACACACACACACACACACCCGCGCACACACACATACACACAAACACACACCTCAGTGGTATTTTGGAAGAGCTGTCGTCTCATATTACTTTGGGGATTTTTGTTGTTGTTTTATTTTATCTTGCCTTGCTTTACTGTTCTTTTGCTTATACATTATGGTTTTATGGTTTCCCGTTTTGTGTTTTTATGGTGTGTGTTCTTGTGTTCTTTTTTTCTTTTTGATCTTTTCCTTTATTCAATTTGGCTTTTTGATAATTTTGTGTTTGCCAGTTTGTTTGTTTGTTTGTTGGTTTGTTTGTTTGTTTGTTTGTTTAAGAAAAAGAAAGAACATGGAATTGGGTGACTAAGAAGGTAAGGAGGACCTAGGAGTAGGGGTAGAGGAAAGAGTGATCAAATTATTTTGTCTGATAAAAATTCAATTAAAAAAGAAGCAAAAACAATTTTAGTTATACAAGAGGAAAAAATGGACAAAATAAAAATTAAAAATAAACCTTAAAATACAAATGTAATTATTTAAGGTATTTAAATATATGTATTTAATATATTAAGCTATTTATATACTAAACTCAATAAGGAGTAGATTTTTTTGGTTTTAAAAAAACAAATCAAGAGCTCAGCGGTTAGGTGCACTGACTGCTGTTCCTGAGATCCTGAGTACAATTCCCAGCAACCACATGGTGGCTCACAACCATCTGTAATGGGATCCGATGCCCTCTTCTGGTGTGTCTGAAGGCAGCTACAGTATACTCATCATATTAAATAAATAAATAAATAAATAAATAAATAAATAAATAGAATCTTTTTAAAAATCAAATTCAACTCTAAGATGTCTGCAAAGGAGTCGCTTTTGAGTTAAAACATATGCTGAAATTTTAAGAAAAAAGATTCTAGGAGCCAAAGGAGACAAAAAAATGGCCAAACTTACATAAGACAAAATATACAAGTCAAAAGCTATCACAAGAGACAAAGGAGGACATTTGCAATGGCAGCAGGATCCACCCACTAGGAAGATGTAGTAGTCACAAGCTTGTGTACCAGTATCAGAATGCCCAGCGTGGGAACCACACTCAGGGAGTGATAGGGAAAGACAAACAGCATCACGGCAGTGTGAGTCCTTGATGCCTTCCCTTCAAAACAGGCAGGCAAAGCTAAAGAGGAGACCTGAAAACCAGGACAAACCAAATGCTGCAGGACGTGTGTGTGTGTGTGTGTGTGTGTGTGTGTGTGTGTGTCTGTGTGTGTCTGTGTGTGTCTGTGTGTGTCTGTGTGTCTGTGTGTGTCTGTGTGTGTCTGTGTGTGTCTGTGTGTGTATCTGTGTGTCTGTGTGTGTGTCTGTGTGTGTCTGTGTGTCTGTGTGTGTATCTATGTGTGTGTACACATGTGAAAATTTCACCCAGTTCTACCAGAATATACACACAAGGGAATATACACACAAGGGAACAGTTCCAAAATGGAAGTTTATAGCAATAAAAAGATGAAGTATATCAAACAGTGTAATCCCATTCAATGATGGGATTGTAAAATGAACAAATTAGGTTTAAAGTTAGGAGAAATATGTTAGGGCAATGGTGGCACAAACCTTGTGGAAATAACTAGCCAATATCTGATTTGACTTAAGGACAACTCCGTGAGGTAGAACCTGTACTTGACACTGCTTGAGTGACCAAAAACCAGAGACTGACTATCCCAGAGAACTTAGTACTGGTGAGAAAGAAAAAGAAGAAGTGGACGTGTGCTTGAGAAGGAGAAAACTACAGTCATTACATGGCATGTGCTTCACTTCGGAGATTCGGTCACGAACCAATGACATAATTCAAAAGAGTCACTGGGACATGTGTATGAACAGTCTAGTTTTCCTCTCAGGGTCAGATAAAATGCAGTCTTCGTGTGCTGTGTACCCTGCAGTACTTGACGTATTTTGACATCTTACACGCAACAAGTAAGACAGTAATTTTTATTTAGAACTTCCCAACAACTGACTCCCCACTCTTGGGTTCTAGAATAGCTTCCAAGCATACCTATAGCACTATCCTCCAAATTTCGGGTTTAAACATGCCTATCAGGTTTAGATCTCTGTTCTCTTCATTTTTCCATAAGCCATGTGTCTAATCACCAGTTTCTGATAAAGTGGTACCCTGTCAGGTACTCTGTTATATGGAAATAGCTTCAGTAATGTTATAAAAAACATTTCTGCAGTCTCTACTCTTGGTACCAATATCCCAACATTTAATGAAAGCTCTTTTTGTTTACTGAGCAACTTAATTCGTGCTTTAAAAGGTAGAGAGGTTCTATGGTAAACCACATAGAAACTACAAGCATGAAAATTGTATTCTTACAGAAAACCAACCCTAGAAACTGACAGCTGTCAACATTGGCTACTTCTCTTATGTTTAGGAAATATGTGTCCAGGTCTAACTACCAAAGTCCAAATTGTTATTCCGTCCCTTATGAGCTATGTGACTTTAAATAAACTATTTAACTTAGGTAGCTTTATTTTTCCCAAATGAAAAAAAAAAGTTCAAAATTTTCCCTCCAAATAAGGCTATTGAGACATTGGGGACACATGATGCTGAGAACGGTGTCTGTAGGAGGTGAAGGTTACAGAAATATAAGCCATTGGATGGCCTCTGCTTCTTTCTGTGTGCCCTCCCAGTCACTCCAGCTGGACATGGCTTACACACTATATATTGCCATCACAGTCACTCGGCCCTCCTCTCTTAATGGCTCCTTCATTTTCACCATGGAAACAGACATATAGCTGGCACTGGACTAGCTGTCCTCCAGCTGATGTGATTAGTGGCTACAGCACGGATTAAGAGACATACATAGGGTGTGAACCATTTCGATATACTGAAACCTATGAACACAGAGTCTTGAAACACTAAATTTACTAAATGTTTGTGAACTGAATGTAGTTCGTGTCATTTTCTGTGATGTTTCTAACAATTTGATGGCCCCGACAGCCCTAGATACAGGATGACTCATCTCTGTTTGATAACTCATTTTGCTTACTCATCAGTGCTGCTACTCTACAGTAAGCAGGTTATTTCTCTTCTCTATTCATTGGCTTCTCAGATCTATAATGTAATTTTATGTAAATCAGTGTTTCTTAAACCTTTTCTTCATATATACAGATATTGCGGACATTCTGCCATGAACTATAGAAAACAATACAGACAAAAGAATATCTATGAGCTCTTTCCTCTCTTTTACAGAAAAGAGTATACCTATTAGTGGGTGAATCTGAAACAGCAGAAAGATATGGTCTGGAAAGCCTCTCTCATGCAGACATAACTCAAGTTCTGGGAGAATACTTTAGGTGTGTCCACCCTCAAAATCACAACACTGCCATCTTCACAGCTCATACTCAAGAACCTGCAATTGTGTTACCGGAAAAAAAATATTTTTCATGTTTTAAATAAGTTTGTGATTTAGTGTTGGCTAAAATCTTCAACCCCGTGAGGTTACCATATATCTAGCAGGTTGAACACTCCTGCTAAACAATCTAACCACAAAAATCAACGACAGTTCTCTGGTGAATTAATAGCCATTCATGTTGAGGAAGCAAAGGTTTGGGATAAGCGCTCTCAAGAGTGAGCCTTACACATGGACTCTAAAGAACCATGGTGACTGTCCTGTAGGCTGTTTGAAGGACTAATAAGACAAAACTATTCCTTAGTTATTTATATTTGCTAATTATATTGGCAAAGATGTGTTGATGTAATTACTCAATTCCGAACCCGGGCTACATTTATACTCTTAACACTAACTTTTAAAAATATTATGAATATCTTGGTTCTAGAATAATAACTCATTTCTAAGATCACTTAAATTTACTTTAGGGTAATAATCAAATATGGGACCTTTTTGAATTAAAAACAAACTTTCATTCTCTTTGCAATGGTTTTGGCATGAAATAGACTTAACTCTAAAGTTATTTTCAATCTTAATTTTTAGATAAAAATGTTTTATTAACAAAAACATTTCATATCTTATCTTATTACACTATTTGTGTAGGGCCAGTCACCATGTTGGGTTATTCCCAGGAGGTACATCCCTACATAAATGGCAAAGAGAACAATTCTTTAAGCACAGGATTTCCTGTTCAGTGATTGCAAAATCACAAGGACCTTGATTTGGAATAACTTCAAGCCAAGTACCAAATAGCAAGTAATAACATATATTTGCAGATTCCAGATAAAAATGCAGGCCTAGCTACAAAAAAATAATTTTTATTTATTTCATTTTTTTAAATGCATTCACTTATATTTTCTCAGCTCCATGGAGTAAATGATACATCATATTCCTTTTAAGTGCATATTAATGTTTTTCTTTCTTTTCCCTCCTTCC
This sequence comes from Mus minutoides, assembly GCA_902729485.2. Classification (NCBI taxonomy): domain Eukaryota; kingdom Metazoa; phylum Chordata; class Mammalia; order Rodentia; family Muridae; genus Mus; species Mus minutoides. The sequence continues at coordinate 40,922 of LR750596.1, forward strand.
TCTCTCTCTCCTTTCTTCCTCCCTCCCTCCCTCCATATCTCCCTCAGTCCATCATCCCTTCCTTTCTTCCTTTCTTTCTTTCTTTCTTTCTTTCTTTCTTTCTTTCTTTCTTTCTTTCTTCCTTCCTTCCTTCCTTTCTTTCTTTCTTTCTTTTTCTTTCTCTTTCTTTTCCTTCCTTCCTTCCTTCCTTCCTTCCTTCCTTCCTTCCTTCCTTCTTTCCTTCCTTCCTTCCTTCCTTTCTCTCATTCATTCATACCAGGAGCCAATTCTGAGGCCTTTTTTCTCATAGCCAAGTATTATATCATAGATTGAAATAAATTCATAACTGCTTAAGTCATATATTCTTTTTATGACAGGCTAGAGCTCAGGGTGGTTATTTCGTTAGCTTATTTGGCAGTTTCAAGATTTTTGGTGTTTAACAATTCCTTGTAAATTCTGACATTAGCCCCTTTGTGTGAAGTATCTTGGTAAAGATTCTCTCCCATTCTGTGGGAAAGAAATACTAAGGAACATAGCATATATATCATAATATCTGAGCTCAAAATGCACTACAGAGCTATTATGACAAAGACAGTGTGGTGTAGGCCTAAAACCAGACAGAAAAATCATAGAAACAGAGCACATGATCCAGAGATAAATCATCAAAGCTATGGTCATCTAATCTTTTTTAAGATGCCCAAAACACATGGTTGGGGGGGGGGGAAAGATAGCCTGTTTAACAAGCACTGCTGATAAGACTGGATAACCACCTACAGACGGCTAAATTTGGATCCGTACCTTCCACCCTATAGAAAATCAACTTGAAAAGAAACCTGAGATTCTGAAACTTCTGGGGGAAAATATATGGGATGCACTTCAAAGTGTAGGTGTAGACAAGAACTTTCTGAACAGAATCCTTGTCACATAGCTGGTGGGAGCAAGCTCTTTCCCTCCTTCATGTGGGTCATCAGACTTGGCAGCAAAAGATCTTGACATAAATCAGCTCTAAAATATTTTTAATCTGTTATGAGACCGAATTGTTCCACTTCATGTCTTAGACTAAATTGTTTCAATAACAAAACATTTCATGTCTTATCTTACTCTATTATTTGAGTAGGGTCAGTTAGCCTTCTTGAGCTATTCCCAGTGGACATTACCTTGCATTAATGGCAAAGAGAACAGTTCTTTCTGTGAGCACACACTCAGCCATCCAGCTGGCCCTCCACAGTGCTCGAGACATTTCCTCTACGGTTACAATAGGACATCCTTATCACCAGATGCCACTGCCCTAAAGGTAGGAATGTGTACCTGAGCAATCAGGGTGAGCATCAATGGTGTCCACCTCCATTCCTTCCACAAAAGACCAAATGGCTTTGTTAAATATTCTCCAGCAAATTTCCCCTTATTTCATACTTGTTTGAACTGTCACATTGCTGTTTCTGGGTGTATAGGAATAAAGGAAACGGACTGCTTTCCTAAGAAAAATAATGTTGCCCTGAGAGGCTCAGAACACTAGGAATCTGCATAAATTTTGGATTTAAGCATTAAAAGGGTTGATTATCTCCAGTAACATGTACTATTCAAAAGTACCAAGCTCTGTGAAAAAAGCCAGACATAAAAACCACTTACTATATAATCTTAGTTATGTCATCAGAGATAGGCAGCAATAGAAGTCTTTTTATCTACAACACAGTGTGTTGGGGAAGGAGGCTGGTTACATAGAGACATGAAGGAGAATATTTCTGATTTTTACATGTTCTTTATCTTGACCACAGTCACAGTTCCCACTACAAGCCTCATTATACTCATAAAGCTGTATGCAAAAAAAAAAAAAAAAAGCTGTCCACTACATGTATGCCATGTTAAAATAAACTTAAAGAACAATAAAGGTTTTCTCTTGCTAAGTTTAGCAGCAACGTGTTACAGCTCCTCTGTTACACTTTCCTATGAGACCTTCAATGAGTGAGCCCTTCAATGTGCTTTGAAACTGTCTTGGCATCTAGAATGAAGTCTTCTGCTTAAAGGCCCTCCCAGAAAAGTAGCCTTATCCTGGAAAATCATGCATGTCAGCAGAGAGTACTTAGATTAGAAGACATCCAGGTGCTCCAGAAAGTTTCTGGGATAATCTTAGCATGTGTGTTGGCCAAAATCTGTTTCCCATGGCCGGCAGCAAAGTGCAGAGGCAGACTTGGCCAGAAGACAGTCCCCTGGCTGTGCTTGCTGTACAGAGCATTGAGAATCCCGTGTGCCTGTGGAGGCTGGCTAATTAATACAAAATGATGATCTAATGTGCATAATAGCAGTCACATTTCTTCAGAAAATGTAAGCCTTACTTAATCCTACCACACAGAAATTTCTTGCACAAAACACTGTATTTTAATTCTAATCTTTAAGCCTCTTTGCGCTGCTTCAAATATATTATTAATATATTATTAATATTCTAGATAAAGAAGGTAAGATACTTTATGTTTTCTTGTAATACAGAAGTACCAGTGCTTATTCTAACTGACATGGATATCTCTGTGGGGTGCAGAGAAGGCCTTCTCATTGACACCTGAGTCATGGCTGGATAAAACTGTAGGTGTGTTTCCAAATGAGCACAGCCACCAGTCCAGTGTTTAAATGAAAGCCATGCTAGCTAAGCAAGAAATATACAAAGTAAACACTGAAATAAACCACAGTAGTGCTGGCTGATACATGATTGTCCCTGTAACATACATGTGGGCTGACATATGAGACTGTCCCTGTAACACAGACATTTGTGTTCTTGTCTGTTTCATTTGCAATTTTGCTTTTAGAAAACTAATAACATGCTAGTTAGCCACAGCAGTAAATCTGAACCCAATCATAACTTCCATCCCCTTTTCCATCTCAGAACTCTTGAACAAGCATTCAGTTCTCTCTGGCACTTTTTACAGAGCATAAAAACGTGAGAGGAAAATGAGGGATGGGAGATAAGAGTCCAAAATAACCTAAGTGGAATTTTTATTTTAAGGACATTTTGAGAAAGTCGTTAGACATTTGAATGAATATTTGTCTTTATGGAAACAATGGACAGTCTCCCATGTGTACTGCCACCGTCTAAGCCATGACTTGCTACCAGCATCCACCCACTCTTTAATTGTAGTTGATCTTGGAAGGTCAGAGGGAGAGCACTTGGCAGATAGTTACCTTGCCTTTAGAATGTGACCTAGCAGTTTCCCTCGTGAAGACTACCCACGAAACCCTGAGAAACATGGTGGTTCTGCTGAGTAACCAACCATAAACTCTCAAAACAAAGCATTTCTATTAAAATAACTTGTTTGGCACATCATTAGACTTTTGCTATTATTAGTTTTTAGCAAACAGATGTCTTCCTGGATAAAATCCAAGGCAGGAATTCTTTTTTTTTTTTTTTTTGGCAAGTGTATAATATGTTAAATTATACTTTTTCCAGAACTTAAGTCACTTTGGGGGGAAAAAAGTTGTAAGGAGGTTAAAGAGCCATCTTGTAGACAAAACAATTTCAGAAAAATATTTAGCTTACTGATGTTACAAAAGATGTTAATATTCATGTTCGTGCTTTTAATTTAAAAATAAAATAAAAGTAATTTATTTCAGAAGAAGATACAACCTTGAAGTTCCATTGAGATCAAATTTTTCATTTACCCCTTTGTAACAGATGTCATTAAAATTTGATTCTTTATAAAAGCAAGATAGAAAATAGCAACTTTTCTTAAAAGTCAGACAGGCTATTTATAATCACTTAATAGCATGATTCTCCATTCCTTAAAAACTGACAAATATGTGTCAACATTCTTCCTAAAATTGTGATTACTAATGTCAAAAATTAAAAGAACTCCCAACAGAATCATCAGGCATAAAGGCTTTGATTGGATTGGATGCTGTATTAAAGATACTGCACCTTTCTGTCTCAATACAAGAACATTTCCTTTTCCTTTTTTTTCACACAAAACCTCAATTCAACATGTTTTCTAAAGTAAAAGTGATTTTTAACTTTTTTGTTTGTGAAACTTGTAATTTTGTTTGTAAAGACATTAAATGTTTATTAAACTAAAAGAAGTATAGAAGCTGGGCGTAGTGGCACACGCCTTTGATCCCAGCACTCAGAAGGCAGAGGCAGGCGGATTTCTGAGTTCAAGGCCAGCCTGGTCTACAAGGTGAGTTCCAGGACAGCCAGGGCTATACAGAGAAACCCTGTCTCGAAAAACCAAACCAAACCAAACCAAAACAAACCAAAACAAAACAAAACAAAACAAAACAAAACAAAACAAAACAAAAATATTCCTCCCTTTTCCTTTTGATAACAGAGTGTTCCTATGTTTGCATAAATATATGATTACCCACATAAACGCCATTTTCCTATCACCAACAGCCACATGACTACATCCCTGCCTATAGAATACACAGGAAGGATGAGAGCAAGCTTCAGATCATCTCCTTAAATGGAATAAAATATATATATATATCCTCTATCTCTCTTCTTTCCTCCCTGGGACATCTGCCAGTGAGCCTGTTCACCTCTGGCAGACAGGAAAGGCAAAGTGGAAGAAAATGTAAATCCTAATTGACCTTAGAAGAGCCATCTAAATTCCCTAAACTGCTTGCCTACATGTAGAAATGTTCTGGCTGGGCAGGCTAAGGTCTGTGTCTGTGCTCTGTGTCATCTATTTGATGCATCCGGCCTTATGCTATAGTTAATTCATGTATAGAGTATGTGAAATGTTTTGGAGATCACATTAATTTACATTTTAGTCAACTGACAAAGTTTTGGTTTTGTTTTGTTTTGTTCTTAAGCCATGTAGTTCAGCTATGGATATCTCTAGCACCAATAGCTATGGTTTAGCACAGTGCTCTCCTTAATTCCCAAAACCATAATAGTAAAAGGTACAGGCCTTGAGAGGTGACCAGGTCATAAACTCCCCTCTTGTGAGTAGTATTAGCATCTTATTAAAACACCATTTAAGGATGGAGGATTCATGATCTTGTAATTTTCTCCCTTCTGAGAAATGAACAGTAGGTAAAATAGAACTAGATAAAATAGAAAATAAGGATTATTCTGGAAGTATAGACAAGAGCAGTCCTTACCAGATACCAAACCTACCAGCACCCTGATCTTGGACTTCCCAGGTTCCATATATTTCTATCATTTATAAATTACCCATTTTGTGGTCACTGTTGTGGCAGTACCAACAGATTAGCACACTAAGCTTTCCTACAGAAATAAAAATAACCCCACTAGGTCAGCTTAGCAACTCTTTTTATTCTCGTGACTATGTTTTTATTTTTTAATTAATTAATTTACATCCAAAGCATTGCTCCCCTGCCAGTCCCTCCCTCACACAGTCCTTCCCCCACTCCTCTTCTCCTCTGAGAGGGTGAGGTCTCCCTGGGTATCCCCCTTACCCTGGCACACCAAGTCTCAGCCTGATTATGTGCATCCTCTTCCACTGAGGCCAGACAAGGCAGCCATGAAGACTGAGCTGCCAGTCTGTTATATATGAGCTAGGGACCTCATTCCAGCAGGTGTATGTTCTTTGGTTGGTGGCTCAGATTCAGAGAGCTCCCAGGGGTCGAGGTTTGTTGACTCTGTTGGTTTTCCAGTCGGGTTCCCATCTACTTTACGGTCTTCAATCTTTCCCTCATCTTTTTCATAAGTGCCCCCTACCTTTGTCTAATGTTTGGCTGTGGGTGTCTGCATCCATTTCTGTCCACTGCTGGGTAAAGCCTCTCAGAGAACTGTTATGCTAGAGCCCTGTCTGCAAGCATAATCGAGTACCACTAATAATGTCAGTGATGGATGCTTGTCCATGGGATGGATTTTTGAGTTGGGCTGGGTATTGATGGGCCTTTCCTTCGGTCTCTGCTCTATCCCTGCATTTTTTTTTTTTAGACAGGATAAATTTTGAGACGAAAGTTTTGTGAGTGGGTTGCTGCCCTTGTGCCCTTATCCCTCTGCTAGGGTTCCTGACTGGCTACAGGAGGCGGCTGGCTACAAGAGGTGGCCTCTTCAGGTTCCATGACCACACTGTTAGACATTTCAGCTAAGGCCACCTGCATTGACTCCTGGGAGCCTCCCCTGCAGGACTTCCTAGGTCTTCTCCCCTGCCCGCAACCTGCTGCAGCTGCAAATTTCCTTTCATTCTCCCGCCTCTCTGGGCCTCTCTACTGTCTCTCCCCTCACCTGATCCTGTGTCCCCATTCCATTTCCCCTCCTTTCTACCACCCAGTTCCCTCCCTTCCTCTGCCTCCTATGACTATTTTGTTTACCCTTCTAAGTGTGATCCTTGTTTGGGCCTTCTTTCTTGTTTAACTTCTTGGTTCTGTGGAATATATAATGGGTATTCTATACTTTATAGCTAATATGCACTTACCAGTGAGTACATACCATGTATGTGCTTTTGGGTCCGAGTTACTTCACTCAGGATGATATTTTCTAATTCGATCCTTTTGTCTGCAAAATTTATGATGTCCTTGTTTTTGATATCTAAATAGTATTCCGTTGTGTAAATTAACCACCTTTTCTGTATCCATTCTTCAGTTGAGGAACATTTGGGTTGTTTCTAGTTTCTGGCTATTACAAATAAAGCTGCTATGAACATAGTGGAGCATGTCCTTGGGTTATGGTGAAGCATCTTTTGCATATGTACCTAGGAGCATAGCTGGGTCTTCGGGTATTTCCAATTTTCCGAGAAACCGTCAGATTGATTTCCAGAGTAGTTGTACAAGTTTGCAAACCCATTAGCAATGGAGGAATGGTGCACTTTCTTCACACGCTTGTCAGCAGAGGGATAAGGACTCCAACCCACCTACAAAATCCTTGAGGTTTTGGTCTTAGCCATTCTGATGGATATAAGATGGAATCTCAGGGTTGTTTTTACTTGCATTTCCCTGATGACTAAGAATGTTGAGCATTTCTTTAAGTGCTTCTTGGCCATTCAAGATTCCTCTTTTGAGAATTTTCTGTTTAATTCTGTACCCCATTTTTAAATTGGGTTATTTGTTTTCCTGGAGTTTAACTTCTTGAGTTCTTTATATATTTTGGATATTAGCCATGTCAGATGTAGTGTTGGTGAAGATCCTTTTCCAATCTGTAGGCTTTCATTTTGTCTGGTTAACAGTGTCCTTTGCACTTACAGAGCTTTTAGTTTCATTAGGAGTCATTTATTAATTGTTAATCTTAGAGCCTGAACCATTGGTGTTCTGTTCGGGAAAATTTCCCCTGTAACAATATGCTCAGGGTATTTCTCACTTTCCCTTCCACGAGATTCAGTGTTTCTGGTTTTAGGTTGAGGTCCTTGATCTACTTGCACTTGAGTTTTGTGTAGGATGATAAATATGGATCTATTTGCATTCTTCTACATGCAGATATCCAATTACAATATCCATTTTTTTTCTGTTGCATGGTTTTGGCTTCTTTGTTGAAAATCAAATGTCCATAGGTGTGCGGGTTTATTTCTGGGTCTTTGATTCTATTCCATTGATCAAATTGTCTCTGTACAAATATCATGCAGGTTTTATCACTATTGCTCTGTATTACAGCTTGATGTCAGAGACAGTTATTCCTCTGAGGGTATTTTATTGTTCAGAATTGTTTTGGCTGTCCTGGGTTTTTCGTTTTCCTATATGAAGTTCAGAATTGCTCTTTCAAGGTCTGTAAAAATTGTGTTGGAATTTTAGTAGTGATTGCAATAAATTAGTAGATTGCTTTTGGCAAGATGGCCATTTTCATTATGTTAATCCTACCAATCCATGAGCACAAGAGAGCGTTCCATCTTCTGATATCTTCTATTTCTTTCCTCAGGGACTTGAAGTTCTTGTCATACAGATCTTTACTTGCTTGGTTAGAGTTACACCAAGGCATTTTATATTATTTGTGCCTGCTGTGAAGTATGTTGTTTCCCGTAAAATCTTCCTCTGCCTGTTTATCATTTGTATAAGGAAGGGTTAATAATTTCTTTGAGTTAATTTTATAGACAGTCATTTTGCTGAAGGTTTTTATCAGCTGTAGGACTTCTCTAGTAAAAATGTTGATGATTGTTTATGTATACTATCATATATATGATCTGTAAATAGTGATACCTTGACTTCTTTCTTTCCAATTTATATTTACTTGATCTCCTTTTGCTGTCTTATTGCTCTAGCTAAAACTTCAAGTACTATATTGAATAGATATAGAGAGAATGGGATATTGATGTGGGCTATTGGTTTGCTGTATGTTACTTTTATTATGTTTAGGTATATGCCTTTAATCTCTGATCTCTCCAAGGCTTTTAACCATGAAGGGGTGTTGGATTTTTATCAAAGGATTTTTTTCAGCATCTAATGATACAATCATGTAATTTTTGTCTTTCAGTTTGTTTTTATAGTAGAGATTATGTTGATGGATTTTCATATATTGAACCATCCCTGTATCCCTAGGATGAAGCTAACTTGATAGTGGTGAATGATATTTTTAATGTTTTCATTATTTTTAATGGATTCAGTTTGCAAAAAATTTGATTGAGTATTTTTGCCTCGATGTTCATAGGTTAAATTGATCTGAAGTTCTCTCTTGTTGTTGAATTTTTGTGTAGTTTAGGTATGGGGTAACTGTGGCCTTATAGAATGAATTAGGTAATGTTCCTTCTGTTTCTAGTTTGTGAAATAGTTTGAGTACTGTTGGTATTAGCTCTTCTTTGAAGGTCTGGTAGAATTCTGCACTAAAACCATCTGACCTTGGCCTTTTTCGGGGGGGGGGGGGTTGACTGCTTTTATTTCCTTAGGGATTATAGGCTTGTTTAGATAGATATCTACTCATATCTGTTAATATTGAAACTATACTGTAGCTGAGTTCCATAGGCTACATCTATTGTATGCATATATTGTGGTGACTTTCTATAAGTCTTTATTCTTGCAGAAAAATGACAGACGCATATATCTGTCAGTTGACATCACCTGAGCCTCACTCTACATCACCAAGAATTCTCAGTTCCTAAGACATTCTATCTCCATGACTGTTTCAGCACAAAAATGCAGGTCCTGCAGGTGACCTTGATTTTGTGTTTCCACTCTCTCGTATCTCTCAGTGCACCCAACTGCTCTGCTCTTCCTTAGCATTTTCCTTTGCATTCTATGGGATTCTTTCTCTCCTTTGTCTTGTAATTTATTATATGTGGCAATTAATAAACTTTATAGTGGGTGATAATGTGCAGCCTGAATTTAACGACTGAGCTAGACATGGCACTGCTTGCTCTGTGATTTTAATCCAGCCTAGTCTGCTTTGAGAGCTCCAGGTTTCCAGGTCTACATAGTGAGTCCTTCTTTTCACAAATCAAAATAGGTGAATTATAGTTTTCTTGTTTTTATCCAACTGAG
>LR750596.1:50357-73140 GCA_902729485.2 Mus minutoides
ATAATGTCACTCCATATGAGCCCATGGGGTCATTTTTTTCAAACCACAATTGCCATTTCCACCTCAAACTTTCCCACTAAATTCACTTGTTGACTACCATCTCCCCTCAGAAAGTACACCATTATCAGTCTCTATGCCACTTCAAAATCCCCAAATCCAAACTCTTTCCTGCCAAATTTATATCACTTCTTGACGTCCTAACTGATTATAAAATTTACCACCAAGACCTCTAAATTAAAAAGCGTCAAATATTTTTCTCGATTCTTCCCATTTCTGATCCCATAAGAAATCAAGTCTCACTAGTATTTGAATAACACTTTTTAGGGGCCTTTGATACATCCTTTTAACAAATATTTATTGCACATTAATTATGTTTCTTGTACTGTTTTAATCATAATTAACAGAGATAAACATAAACTTACTTCTATTTTAGATGTTTTCACATAGTGTACATAAATATTCTCTGTCATAGAGTTCTTTCTCATAAAAAGTAGTCAGTACAAATTTACTAAGATTATTGTGCAAAAAGGAAAGGGCTGGGTTGCCTTTTCTGGCCTCAGTGGGAGAGGATGTACTTAGCAGAGACTTGATGTACCAGGGTGGGGGAATACCTAGGAGGGTCTCCACTCGCTCAGAAGAGAAGGGGATGGGGAATGGGTGAAGAATTGTGGGAGGGGTGAATGTGAGGGAGGCAGTGAGCAGCATGTAATGTGAATAAGCAAAAATAAAATAAAAATAAAATTATTGGCTTTTATGACATTACTATTGTGGGTTTATTATTTTTGAAAATAATTTTGCTGTATATATAATATAGCATAGTAGAGTAGAATTTCCCCACAATTTTAAGAAACTTGAAAAGAAAAATTACAAACACATACCTAACAACCATTGATTAATAAGTTTAAAATATCTCCTGAAATATCAGAATATCTTATATTCCAGAATGTAATAAAACATTGACTACATTAAAAGCAAATGTCCTAAACTGTACATTTCAATGAATTTTGTGTCCTGTTATTTGAAAAAATGCTTAGGCATGTGTTTGCTTGTTTGTTTGTTTCATTTAAAATATAATGAGATATGGGCACGGTGGTGCATATGTTTAATCCCAGCACTTGGGAGGCAGAGATAGGTGGATCTCTGTGGGTTTAAGGCCAGTCTGGTCTACAGAGTGAGTTGAAGGCCAGCCAGAGGTATATAGTGACACCCTGTCTCAAAACAAAACAAAAGAGAAAGTAGGAAGAGTCGTACTCTAAGTGAAACAGAAAAGCTCTGTCACATGAAAGAGACCGAAATACACAATGAAGAATTTCCCCACATCTAGACACTGACTTCAGGCATCTTCTGCACGCAATGTAAGATGAAAGTTACTGTGAGATGAGTCAAGGCCAAGTCAACACAAAGCTGACACAAATGATGCTGCTTTAGGAGTCAGTGAAGGAAATGGTTAAAAATGCTTCCAAATGACACAATGTGTCTTCTAAGGAGCAAGAGTATCATTCCTCCCCGCCTGAAGCTACTCACTTAGGCTCATATCCTTTAAAGCATATTTATAAACAAAACAACTGAAAGAGGAAATGTTATACTTTTGATCTTCCCATAGTTGAAATGTTTTTCATAGACTCCAGAAGAGAAAAGCCACCAACTGAAAACCCTCAGCTCAGAAGCAGGAAGTGCTCGAGTTACTGTCTTTCCTGAGCTGTGTGGGATCTTTTTTTTTTTTTTCTTTCCTAGTTCCCTTGGTGGGGCCCAGCAGCCAAACTTTTTACACAGCTGACTCTAGTCAGGATGGCTTTTAAAAATTAGGCAGAGAGTGATTATTGCAATACACAAGATAATTGCAGTGTCGCGTTTCAGTTTTATACATCATCATTCAGAAGATAAGTAAAAGCTGTTTACTACAAACAAGCAGTGACTGAATGCTCACCAAGACATTGCGAGTGGTGCTCTGCTGACACCCAGTGGAATAAACATAGGATCCCAGCACTGCAGAGAAGTCTTTGCTGTCACCTTCTACCCCACAGAGTCACATAGACACACTTAGTGTCAATTCAGTTACTTAAAAGAAATTGAAAAACAGGATCCATTGAATTTCAAACAATACCTCACCAAAGACCATGCTAATGAAAACGAAAATTAGCTTACTCAAAAGCAATCAGTAGATTTTATTTTCATCAAAATTCTAAATTAAAAACTCATTTGCTAATATAAAACAGTCCTTCATTTTCCACATTCTGTCATCCATTCTTCAAATGTACATGTCAATTAATTTATCTGTGTTTTATTTTCATGTCTGTATCCTATAGCAACTTCTTAAATTGTTTTATTTGCTTCCCACAAGTAGGTTGAAGACTGACCTTTTGCTTTTCAGTCCTGTCGTTCTCCTGAGAGGATTGCATCGTGCTTTCTGTTACCACTGATAAACACATCTTGAACATCTCCATAGTGTTCAGAGACTGCTGTATGGTGGTAAACTCTAATTCAATTTTGTATCTCTCAACAACATTCTATCTAATTAATGTATTGCTGTTGTTGACATAGTCTGTCTCCCTCTAAGCCCAGTTCTCTGGATAAGAATCTAGAATAAACTGCAATGGCAATATTTTAGGGGGAGGTGTGTGTGTGTGTGTGAGAAGTCTCTGGAGAAAAGAGAAGGACGGAGGAGAAGAAGGGAACACGGGAAAAATTGAGAGCACACATTATTGGATATTATTTTTGGCCTCAAGCAGAGCTGGCGCTCCATCCAGCAAGGCCAGCTTCAGAACAGTGAGGAGTGGGGTATTAAAGCCCCCAATCTTATGCCCCAAATTAGTACTGAAAGTTCTACTTCCTTGCTACTAACTTCATTCCAAAGAAGTTAGAATGGTCCTGTGAGCAGTATCTCAGCCTTACATTAACAGGCCAGCCAGGTAAACAGGAGACAAGGGACACATGGCCACACATAAAATAAGGCCCTGATAAGGCTCATGTGAACTTTGTCAGTCACACTGCTACTGGGTCAGAATTACGACCCAAAGATCACCAAAATAGATGCATCCAAGACCTTCTTGGGAGATTTGTTTCTTCACACATCCTCTCTTCTACCAATATATACGTTCTCCTTGAAAATAACAAATCTGGAAATTTCTGAACTGCTTCAGTCTTAGATACCTGTGTAAAAAATTACCCTGATCGTCTGTATCTCTTACAAGATTCATTGTGGCTGTGACTCTCTCTTCATTTATTCACTTTCATAGTTAAAGAGCATGTACCCTAATAGATTCCAGAAGGAGTCCAAAAGAAAAAGAATGCAAGCAATCTAATAGCTATGATTTCAACGTTTGTGTTCCTCCTTATAATCATGGGAGGCAGACGGAGGGATACAGAGAGGAGATCAGGATGACAGAGGGGAGGGAGAGGGTAGAGGGGGGCAAGATTAGGTATGGGAGAAGACAGAAGAGAAACCCAGAGGGTCAGGAATAGAAATATGCAGCTAAGGGGATGGGAGGCAGGAGGGACCTCTAGAAAGTCCCAGAGACCTGGGAAGTGAGAGGCTTCCAGGACTCAATGGAGGTGACCTTAGATGAAATACCCAACAGCGGAGAGATGGAACCTGAAGAAACCACCTCCAGTAGATAGACAAGGACCCCAGTGGAGGAATGGGGTCACCAACCTACCTTCAAATTTTTGACCCAGAATTGTTACCATCTAAAATATAGGGACAAAAATGGAGCACAGACTGAAGAAAAGGCCATCCAGTGGCTGGCCCAACTTCAGATCATCCCATGCACAGGCACCAAACCTTGACATTATTACAGATGCCATGTTGTGCTTGTAGACAGGAACCTATCTTGGCTGTCCTCTGAGAGGTTCTATCAGTAGCTGACTGAGACAGATACAGATACCTACAGCCAACCATTAGACTGAGGTCAGGGACCCCAATGGAAGAGTTAGGGGAAGGAATGAAGGAGCTGAAGAGGACTACAACCTCATAGGAAGACCAAGGGTATCAACTAACTAACCCCCTGGGAGATCCCAGAGACTTAGTAAGCCACCAACCAAAGAGCATACATGTCTGGTCTGTGCTGCCACCACCACCCCGCCCCAACCCTGCTTCCCCAGCTACTGGGTTGGAACTACGACCCAAAGATCACCAAAATACTTGCATATATAGCAGAGGACTGCCTTGTCTGTCCTCACTGGCAAAGGATGTGTCTAATCCTGTAGAAACTTGATGCCCCAGAGAAGGAGGATGGGGGAGGTGAGAGGAGTGGGGAGGTATGGGGGTGTGGTAGAGAGCCCCCTCAGAGGCAAAGAGGAGTGTGTGGACGGTATGAAGAATTCTTGCAGCGGACACCGGGAAATGGGGCAACATTTGGAATGAAAATAAATTATAGATAGATAGATAGATAGATAGATAGATAGATAGATAGATAGATAGATAGATAGATAGATAAATGTTGTACAAGCTTAAGATAAGGCAAAGCCTTCCCTGGATTTCCCCATTGCCCTTATTCACCTCCTCTCTTATCTCATCACCAACTCCAGGTTCCTCTTCCAGATACCACTTGTTTACTGCTCTGGAGGCTAGAGGTCCTGGGAGAATAAAGCTGATCAATGAGGCAGACTAAGGTCTCATGCAATAGCTGACTTTATTCCTCATGTCAGTCAAATTAAACTCTGAGGGTTAAGTGTGGTCACATGAGTCAAGCATCACAGTGACTAGCCCTCCAAGTAAGCAAGTCACACCTGGCAGACAAGCTGCATGTAGTGGGTAAGCCACCTGTGGCAAAAAAAAAAACATGTTTTTACATCCAGACATGTAATAGATAATCTGAGGTAAACTCATTCCTAGCCACTGTACCCGGGAGGAGCAAGAAAACACATGCCAAGAACACATCTGTGTTTTGAAGAAAGTGGCATCACAAGATTCTTGGCTTGGTGTCTTGGGAGTTTTCTCACAAGCACTCAGAAATAGTCTCACACTACTACATTCTTGGGCCAACAGTGTGTGGCTTATGGTGGAAAAGAGCTGTTTCCTTCACCAACCTAGGAAATGGAGAGAAATGAAAACATGGTACCAAGATGTCCCTAATGGCATGGCCCCATGGGCCTACTTATTTCATTGAGCCCCTCTCCTAGAGTTTTATCACTTTTAGCCTATTACCTGTGAGGGATAGTTTGGTCTAGATCTGAGTTATAGGGTTTAGGATTAGACACCACTTTCCCTGGAAGTGTAAAGTAGATTATCCTTTGTCTTATAGTTTCATAGGTGTTTATCACACACACACACACACACACACACACACACACACACACACACACACACACACATCCATTTTTTTACTCCAGACCATGTAATCACTCTTAGTCTTTCTCTATTTCTGCAACTGTATCTCTCAATTTCTTCTTTCATGGGAATAGCTTTTTTTCTATAAATAACTCAATCAACTTTGCTAGCCTTCATTTTCTTTCATTACAACAAGAAGAAAAAAATCCTTGCTAAACGTAATTTGGAATGATTTAACAATTAACAATTTTAGCTGAATAATATCTATTGTCAAAGAAAATTGCGTTGGGTAGAGTTAAATACACACAGATGTCTTTATGAATGCTATTGCAGTAGGAGAGAGATCAAAGTCAATTACACTGAGATAAGAACAGGAATTCCTGGGAATTTGGTGGAAAAGCATTGCCATGTGGGAAGAGAGGTGTTAGTCACTGTGACTCGGCCATTGTATTTACTACATGACAGTTTACTAAATTGAGACTGTATTGTCACCAAGATATAGGAGTCTTCTTCTTGATTAAAAATGAGAGAGAGAGAGAGAGAGAGAGAGAGAGAGATCCACATTTTCCAGGAGAATTTTACTGTATTTTGATACTATCAAAAGTCTTAAAAGAATGCTTGCACTTCAGAGAAACATTTCTGCTTATTTCTTCTGGTAATTTTCAATTGAGAAATTCAAGGAAAGTCAGGGATCTAAAGCCAGCAGGGAAAATGTTCTAAAGTTGAGTTGAGCTAAACGGAGTACTAAAGCCATTGTAATCAATAAAGAGAAAAGGCTAGGGATCTCTTATTTCTTACCCTATTCTAGTTTTGTTTCTGTTTCTGGGATTAAAATACCCAGACCAAAAGCAACTAAACAGAAAACTTATCCAAGGTCACAATTCCAGCTTAGAGTCCATCAAAGCAGGGACTTAAAGCTGCGGGTCACACCACATCTGCCATCAAGAAAAGGGAGATAAGTGCTTCCTCAGCTGGACTTTTTGACTCTTGCGTAATTCAAGTCCCAGTCCATGAAACATGGCTGCCAGTATTGAGAATGGCTCTTCACACATCAACTAACACAATTAAGAAACAAATTCCTAACTAGAGTGTCCACAGGCCACCTTTATCCAGAAAATCTTTTATTGAGAGTCTCTCTCCAGATGATTCAAGATTGTGACAAGGGGACAATTAAAATTATTATACAGTCCACTGTTTTCCCCAAGAAGGTATAAAGGCACAAGGAAACTGAAATGTGTACAAACTTGAGTCTGATAACAAAAACTGAGGACCTTACGTTCATAAATGTCTCCTGGATTCTTACTAGTCACTTGTGGGACAGGTGTTGCCTGTTTGTGACCCATCCCTGTTGTGACTGAAATTATTTTACTTTTCTTAAGATAGCATGTTGCTGGCACCTTTTACTGGACTCCTTATTTCTGCCTCTATTCAATTTTGAGCACCACAAATTCAGTATCTTCTTTTTTCTTTTGTGTACATTTACTATAGGAAAACATCACCTCTAATATTCTCTGAATGTCTATAGTCATTCTAAGTTGGCCTAGTTAATGCTGTCATGAAGTACAATGACCAAAGCAACTTGGGCATGAAAGGGTGTCTGTGGCTTACACTTCCACAGCACTGTTCATTATTGAAGAAAGTCAGGATAGGAACTCAAACAGGACAGAACCCTGGAGACAGGAGCTGATGCAGAGGCCTGCTCCTCATGGCTAGTTCAACCTGTGTCTCAGTTTAGGTTTCCATTGCTGGGAAGAGACACCATGACCAAGGCGACTCTTATAAAGGCAAATATTTAATTGGGGTTGGCTTACAGTTTCAGAGGTCTAGTCCATTATCATCATGGAGGGAAGCATGACAGCCTGTTGAAGGAGCTGAGAGTTCTACATCTTGATGTGAAGGCAGCCAGGAGGAGACTAGATTCCAGACTGGAGAGAGAGCCTAAGCATAGAAAACCTCAAAGCCTGCTTATGTAGTGACACGCTTCCTCTAACAAGGTCATACCTCCTCCAACAAAGCCACACCTCCTAATTGTGCCACTCCCTATGGCCAAGCATTCAAACACAGGAATCTATGGGAGCTGAATGTATTCAAATCACCACAGCCTGCCATTTTATAGAACCCAGGGCCACCAGCCCAGAGACGTCACCACTCACAATGGGTTGAGGCCTCTCCACAACCACTCATTAAGAGAATTCCCTACAGCTGAATCTGATGATGGAGGCATCTTTTCCATGATTAAGGTTCCTCCCTTTCAGAAGACTTCGGAATACTCTAACTTTAGTCAAGTTGGCCAAAGCCAAGCATCATACCCAGCTCATTCATCTTTCTTCCTTCAATACCTCAGCATACTCCTCACTATGTGTTAGACAAAACAAAACCTAACAATTCCTAGTAGATTAGCTCTTGCTAGCTCTGTTCACCAACGTATCTTCCTCTATACACCAGTCCCAGGCATCCTCAGGTCATCTCAACCCAATCTGTGTTCACCAGTCCTATGCTAACTACACACATCCATGAAGAGAGTAGCAGGTGATCTCTCCCTCCGACTTTACTCTTCTTCCTTCTGCACCAGCACTGTAAGGCTAGCTTTTTTATATCTCAAGTTGGAAATACAGTCACTAATGCCTGTCTTCTATGGTCAACTGCATTAATGGTTCATTCATTAAACAGATTTATCAATTCACGAAGCTCAGTCAACTTCCCTCGGTGGAAATATGCCTTGACTTATAACATGAAAGATAATAATGTACATTTAAGGAGAAATTCGTAATTCTTCAAATTAAAATACTTGCAAAAATATTACTCCTGTCATCAAAATTTCAAAAGACGAAGAGAGCATATGGCTCAGTCACCTGACTCTAAAGCTGTTTCTAACATTTTAACTGACAGATATAAAAGCAAATGTCATCCAGCTAGACTACAGTTCTGTTTAGCAATCTGTACTTTCTGTTTTTAACTCGCATGAGAACATGAATTCTGTACTTCTACCAATCCTCAAATGGAATTAATGAACTACAGTCAACTTATATAATTTATAATTTAAGTATGTGACCTTTTTGAAAATAGTACTTATCACACATGAAGCAAATATCATTCTAAATAAATGCAAAAGCTTAAATATTTATTGCTGTTTGGTTTTTAAATCCTCAGATAGCTATATGCATACACACACATTCAGGCACACAGAGGATGGTGTGTGAATAGTAACTACTTAAAGTACCTTCACTATAAAAACAAACTTATTCTATTTCCTAGAAAATATGAACTGACATTCATTATTTCTGAGCTTTTAAATAAAAACACTATTATATAAAATGAGTTTACAGTTTATCTTGTTCTAAGGTATGGTGTTTTCCTTTGCTAACACAATGTTTCACTAATGCTAATGTTGGAAGTATGATAGTGTAGCTGTTAGTTCTTCATTACTGACTAAGAAAGCAAAACAAAATTCATTTTGTTCAAACCCTGGACCTGAGGTCCCATAGTGTTTGTACAGATAGCTCACACCTTGTCAGAGCTGCCATAACCACCATCTTCACACTAAGGCTGGTGCCTTTGCCATTTTCTTTTCCGGTTCTTGGCCTGATCTAGTTGTGGTTTCCTCTCCTGATGAGATAGGATCGATGCCTTCCTTCTTCCTGTGACCAAGCCACCAAGCAGAGCTCTCTGCCGCTTTCAGTTTCTTAGAAAGAATCCAGCCACGTGGTTTTTCGTTCAGTAACCATGACTCAAACTATTGACTCTCAACTTGGAATATAGAAGCAAAGTTCAGAAACAATTTGCAGATTGTTGGGTCAGCCTTGAAAAAAATCTTACTCCTTAAAATAGAGCTTTATCAATTTTGAGGGTGTGGATACTGACAGCACATCCAATATTCAAACCCAACATGAAACTTGAGAGTTTCTCCGAGCTTCAAAACCAACACAGCCACACACACACATACACACACACACACACACACACACACACACATACACACACACACACACACACACACACACACACACACTTGATCGATTTTCTCCATCTTTCCTCAGTGACTAATTGTATGCTGTTGTGAGCCACTGGAAAATGTTTGTGGGATATCAATAATCGTGGTGAGGTTTTTTTGGTTTTTTTTTTTTTGTTTTTTTGTTTTTTGTTTTTTTTTTTTGATTATGAAAGAGAAATTCACAGAACGTAACTTTATCCTCTGGAGCCCACACTGTAACTGGGTCTGAGAGTGTGCACTTCTACAGTCTTGCCTGTGAGCAAATAAGAAAAAAGAACACTAGGTGTGCAGCTGTGCCTCTGACCTCAGGTTTGAAAGTCTAAGCATGGACTTCAGAAATTTCCCCAGCCCCAACTATAGCAGGGCAGTGCTCTGGACTGAACTACCGTTACCGCGGCAACCGCGCTGCACGCTGTTGCCATAGAGACCTAAGGCGCCTCAGAAAGCTTAACGTAGAGGCGCTACGGTCGGCCGCCAGGGATGCTTCGCGGAGGCGGTAAAGCCTCCGAAAAGCGAAGACATTTAAGCGAGAGCCTCAGCTGGCAGCAAGACCAGGCGCTGAGTAGCAGCATCTATCTCCTGCGACAGATCGGCCCCACAGGCTTCCTACTGAGGGAGGAGGAGCCAGAAAGGGGGGATTTCCGAGTAACTACAGCACCACCAATCTCCCTTGGGGACTGGGGGATGGGCAGTAGGAGAAGGGCCAGAGGGGGAGGAGTAGGGAGGTGTCCCAAGCCCACTTCCCAATTCCTGCAAACAGACAGGCCTTACAAGAGAAATCATTCCAAGTACTCCCCAGACTTTAAAAATGTGAACGTTACAAAAGGAAATAATGTTTGCCAGAAAATGCTCTTCCTTGATAGTTAGGAACTCAAATTGCGTCCAATTCTTGGACTCATTAAAATCAGTTTCTCTATAGTAATTTCTATGATCATTTTCTTTTTGCTCAATTTTAAAACTGTAACAGCTCATTAAAGGGTAGATTATTAGATGTTGATACTTTGAAAGCATGTGCGTGAGAAAGAGTTCCATTTCGTTTTGTTAAAAGAGAACAGATGTTTCTTGTTTACATGTCCTGCTCTTGTCTGTCAAAAATGAGCCACTGAACACTTCCCTGCCGTTTTAGAAATTTTAAATGTATTGCCTCATAGTTAAGAGTACTGGATACAGTTTATCACTCTGTTTTGTTCAAAGCACGCTTCTTTGATTTGCTTATTTATTGAGTTTAACAGTTTTAGCCTATATTGTCTTAAAGGAAACTAATCTTCTATACAGAAAGTAAAGTTCGAATGCAAAAGTCAATCAACCAAAAAAAATCAATAAATAAATAATAAAAGTGAGCAAGCCTTTTGACAAAAGCCATTTAACTCTATCCTTAAAAAAAAAAAAAAAAAAAAAAAAAAGTAAGCCGGGCGTGGTGGTACACGCCTTTAATCCCAGCACTCGGGAGGCAGAGGCAGGCGGATTTCTGAGTTCGAGGCCAGCCTGGTCTACAAAGTGAGTTCCAGGACAGCCAGGGCTATACAGAGAAACCCTGTCTTGAAAAAAAAAAAAAAAAAAAAAAAAGTGGTTAAAGGAGAGCTTTTAATTTTAGATTTAATTTCATCTAAGTATAGATGACTTTTAGAAAATGTGTTAATTCACAGTGCCAGTTGTTAACCAAGGCCAATAATAATGGAGTAGAAACCCAGTTTCGAATGTTAAGAGAGAATATTTCTCAGAAGGCCCAGTTTGATCATATCCAAAGTTCAGAGCCACTAAACCAATCAAGAATTTAAATCTCTTTTAATCAAGTTATTTTATCAATTTAGTTTTACCCTAACTCTTAAAATTAACTGGGATTTTTTTTTTCTGTAAAGGTTTTGCTTGGAAACCCACATCAGTGCAGCTGCCCTACGTTTCTGAAGAGGGCAGAGCTGTGCAAGCACATATGCTGGTGAGTGACTCTTACCAATGGCATTCCACAAAGAAGGTTCAAATACACCACGAATAAGGAAGTTTGGTATTGAGGGAATTAAAAACTAAAATGCCATAGCTTACCAGCATGTGTCTTAGGTCACTTTTTATTAAACATCTATTAACATAGGTTACTGGTTCTAACTGAAAGAAAGATAAATATATTGGCCTTTCAAATGTATGGTGTGTCATCATAATGCTTACAATATTTCCAGTATTATTTTATGACAGGACAGGGTACAGTTATTCCTTTCTGCTTTTAATATACTAGAACTTATTTCATATAATATTTTAACCATAAACTAAATGGAAATATTATCCAACTATAAAGTACATATTAACATTAGTGTAATTATTGCTGAGGCACATTTACTATATTTTTTAAAAATATGTTTTCGTGCTCTTTAAAGTCACAATTTTAGTGAGATTTGAAATTTTTCTATTGTACATAAAAATAGTAGGTGTGAAAAACAGCCACTTGACATTCACTTGTAAGGAAGTGAAAGAAGTACTAGTAATGCCTGGCTTTTCTCACTCTTCCTGGAAGGAAGAGAAAAAAGGCACCCTCTCTCTAATCAATCCCTTGAGCATTACATAATTTGCCTGTCAATCTCACATCAACTTACCTTAAAACATAACTATAACAGAAAATTGATTAAGTTTAAGTTTATTTATAACATTTTCTGCATTAACTCTCTTTATAGTCTACTTGTTCAAACAATATGTTTTAAGGTTATATACAAATAAATATTTTAATTTTTTCTACTTATGAATATTAGGGTGTTATTGAAAAAATTCAAGCTTCCAAGGAATCATGAATGTAAGTTTTGACTTTTTATTTTCTAATCCTTTACTAATTTGAAATTAACAAAACTATGATAACCTTTCACTTATGCGTATTCTAAACTTGAATGCTTATTTTTTCCTAAACTTATTTATCAAGTTAACTATCTCTTTCTAAACTTCTTACATTTAGAAAGTTCAGTCCCACCTTAAGCAAAAAATACATTTGTATATCCTACTCAAACTCAGATTCTTTTTTTTAATTAGATTTTCTTTATTTACATTTTAAATGCTCCCCTACCCACCCACTCCCACTTCTTAGCCCTGGCGTTCCCCTGTACTGGGGCATATAAAGTTTGCAAGACCAAGGGGCCTCTCTTCCTAATGATGGCCGACTAGGCCTTCTTCTGCTACATATGCAGCTAGAGACACGAGCTCTGGAGATACTCGTTACTTCATATTTCTTGTTCCACCTATAGGGCTGCAGACTCCTTCAGCTCCTTGGGTGCTTTCTCTAGCTTCTCCATCGGGGCCCTGTGTTCCATCCTATAGATGACTGTGAGCATCCACTTCTGTATTTGCCAGGCACTGGCCTAGCCTCACACGAGACAGCTATATCAGGGTCCCTTCAGCAAAATCTTGTTGGCATATGCAATAGTGTCTGTGTTTGGTGGCTGATTATGCAATGGATTCCCCGGGTGGGGTACTCTGGATAGTCTATCCTTTCCTCTTAGCTCCAAACTTTGTCTCTGTAACTCCTTCCATGGGTATTTTGTCCCCTATTCTAAGGAGGAATGAAGTATCCACACTTAGGCCTTCATTCTTCTTGATTTTCTTGTGTTTTGCAAATTGTATCTTGGGTATTCTAAGTTTCTGGGCTAATATCCACTTATCAGTGAGTGCATATCAAGTGACTTCTTTTATGATTGGGTTACCTCACTAAGGATATCCTCCAGATACATCCATTTGCCTAAGAATTTCATAAATTCATTGTTTTTAATAGCTGAGTAGTACTCCATTGTGTAAATGTACCACATTTTCTGTATCCATTCCTCTGTTGAGGGACATCTGGGTTCTTTCAAGCTTCTGGCTATTATAAATAAGGCTGCTATGAACATAGTGGAGCATGTGTTCTTATTACCAGTTGGAATATCTTCTGGGTATATGCCCAGGAGAGGTTTTGCTGGATCTTCTGGTAGTATTATGTCCAATTTTCTGAGGAACCACCAAGCTGATTTCCAGAGTGGTTGTACCAGCTTGCAATCCCACCAGCAAAGGAGGAATGTTTTCTTTCTCCACACCCTGGCCAGTATCTGCTGTCACCTGAATTTTTGATCTTAGCCATTCTGACTGGTGTGAGGTGGAATCTCAAGGTTGTTTTGATTTGCATTTCCCTGATGATTAAGGATGCTGATCATTTTTTCAGGTGCTTCTCAGTCCTTCGGTATTCCTCAGTTGAGAATTCTTTGTTTAGCTCTNAGCTCTATACCCCATTTTTTAATGAGGTTATTTGATTTTCTGGCATCCAGCTTCTTGAGCTCTTTGTATATAGGATATTAGTCCCCTATCAGATTTAGGATTAGTAAAAATCTTTTCCCAATCTGTTGGTGGCCTTTTTGTCTTATTGACAGTTTTGATTGTCTTTTGCCTTACAGAAGCTTTGCAATTTTATGAGGTCCCATTTGCCAATTCTTGATCTTACAGCACAAGCCTTTGCTGTTCTGTTTAGGAATTTTTCCCCTGTGCCCATGTCTTCGAGGCTTTTCCCCACTTTCTCCTCTATTGATTTCAGTGTCTCTGGTTTCATGTGGAGGTCTTTGATCCACTTAGAATTGACCTTAGTACAAGGAGATAAGAATAGATCAATTCCCAGTCTTCTACATGATAACTGCCAGTTGTGCCAGCACCATTTGTTGAAAATGCTGTCTTTTTTTCCACTGAATGGTTTTAGCTCCCTTGTCAAAGATCAAGTGACCATAGGTGTGTGAATTCATTTCTGGGTCTTCAATTCTATTCCACTGATCTACCTGTCTGTCACTGTACCAGTATCATGCAGTTTTTATCACAATTGCTGTGTATTACAACTTAATGTTAGACATGGTGATTCCACCAGAGGTTCTTTTATTGTTGGGAATAGTTTTTGCTATCCTTCAAACTCAGATTCTTAATAAACACATGGATGAGGACCACAGAGCTGGCCAGCAGATAGAACTACTTGCAGGGCAAGCCTGTGGGGCTCAATTCAGTCCCTGGACATAGTGGAAGGAGAGACCCAACCCTCGAAATATCCTGTGAGCTCCACATGTACACTGGTGCATGCTTGCATGAAGGTTCGGGCACGCATTAATAATAAAAGTACATAAAATATGACCCAAGAGAGAGGCCCCTTGGTCTAGCAAACTTTATATGCCCCAGTAGAGGGGAACGCCAGGGCCAAGAAGTGGGTGTAAGTAGGTAGGGGAGCAGGGCTGGGGGAGAGTATAGGGGACTTTTGGAATAGCATTTGAAACGTAAATGAAGAAAATATCTAATAAAAAAATACTGACCCAAAATTTAAAAAAAAAATGTTTTTTTGAAAGTTTGCACAAGATTTAAATTTAGAAAAGAAGCAGAGACGAAACAATGGTGTTATTTGGAAGAAAATATCTTTCCTTATTTTAGGTAGAGATTCATAGTGGTTTTATATACAAAATTTGTATAGAATTAGTAAAAATTTTCAGGTCCCAGAACTGCCATGACACATAGTTACACTCAAAACTACCTGGGCTAAACCAGGCATGGTGGTGCATGCCTTTAATCCCAGTGTTCAGGGGGCTGAGGCAGGCAGAGCTCTGTGAGTTAAAGGCCAGCCTGGTCTACAGAGTGAGTTCCAGGACAGCCAGAGCTATATAGTGAAAAAAGGAAAACAAAAAACAAAAAGTAAAAAACAAAACAAAACAAACAACAAAAAAGAAAACTAAAAAATCCATTCAGCTGAAATTTTTGTGCAAAAATGTTTTTTAGACATTTTTATGCTACTTAAATTTGGTTTGAATGACCTCAAAAATAGAAGAAAAAGAAAAAAAGTCTTTCGTTATACAGATACTGTTGTCTGTACAAAAGTAATGCCTATAACTGAGGAGCTGTTTGGTGTTTAACCTAAGGACTGAATTTTGAATTTAGGTGATTAATGTTCATAGTATCCATGAAGAATCAAACTGGCAATCTCATTTAAATTTTTTAATTCAAAACTTCTACTTAGGCAAATTCATTTCCCCCCACCCCAACTATTATACTAATATACTTTAATATTATGTTAAAAATAAATTGACATTGGTGTTTTCACATGTAGCTTCCTCTTGGTCTCTTAAGTTTACATAGTCTTTCAGAAATGTCTCCTACTTTTTACCACTCCAGCTGTTAATTTTGTATTGCTGATTGCCACTCAGCCACAGACCAACATTTGCAGCTGCTTTCTGGAAAGCTCATTTTGAAGGTCCCCACGGACATGTTGAGCAGCAGATTTCCCTGATCTCCGTTCCCCTCTCATATGCCAGATGGCACATACTGTCTCAGTTACTGCCCTGTTGCTGTAAAGTGACACCATGACCGAGAAAACTCAAAGGAAAGAAGGCCTTAACTTGCGGCCTGCTAGCAGCTTCTGCGATGTATCCCATTACCATCAAGGCAGCAAGTAGGCAGGCATTGCCACAGTAGTGGAGTGTTACATCCTGATCTGAAAGCAGAAAGAGAGATGCTAGCCCTGGCAGGAGCTTTTGGAAACCTCGAACCCATCATCCAGTGACACACTTCCTCCCAACAAGGCCACACCTACTAATCCTCTCATCCAATCAAATACTCCCTTAGCTACTCCCTGGTAACTAAGCATTCAAATACATGAGCCACCCACTCTGACGTCCCCTTTTATTTCCTTGCTGAACCTAGAAATTATACAGTTCTTCATTTGTCTCCGCATACTCTCCTTCCGTGTCTAGCCGTTCTCTCCACCCTGTCTATTCTACATCCTGCCTTTTCCTCAGGTTTCCTAGCTGTGGTGTTCTTCCCATTATTCCACTGCTTTACCCCTGCTCTCTCCACTTCACTGTTTTATGCCTCCTTGGTCAGCTCTGCAAATCCTTTCTGCATGTTGACAAGGTTGTATGACCTTGATTGACATGTGTTCTTTTCTATTTCACACTAAGTGACATGTTGACTCTCTCTAAAAATCTCATTCTTGCTGACCTTAATACTGTCTTTCCATATCATATTCACAAGCTTCCGTGTTTCGGTTGAAGAACAGAAATATAAGATAAGCCATATGTGCAGTTTTATAAAAATCAAAAGAAACTGAGAAAGAATGGAAAAAAACATATTCTAACTTAGTATGGCAAAATAAACTGTCACTGTGCAATTGGCGTAGATATTAGAAACACCATTCTCTCATTTTTGTTTTGTCTTCAAAATCTAATGTGTTTTAAAACTTCTCAGGCTCTGCACTCAAGCACTATATTTCAATTGCGAGCATTTGATCTGCTTGTGGTCGTATGAAAATGTCATAAGGAAACTTATTACCTCATTGCTAACTTAAAGATAAATAACAAGGCCTTGTTGGACATCAGTGGGAGGAGCATCCCTTGGTCCTGAGGGGGTTAGATGCCCCTAGCGTAGAGGAATGCCAGGGCTGGAAGGTGGGAGTGGGCAGGAGGGTTGGGGAGCATCTTCATAGAGGCAGGAGAGGGAGGAAGGGGATAAGGGGTTTCCAGAGGGGAGACCTGGAAAGGAGATAACATTTGAAATGTAAATAAAGACAATATCAAATAAAATACAAAATAAAACAAATAACAAAAAGAAAAATTGACTTATATAATACCCAAGTCATCACAAACATACTCATAAAAACATTGTTCTGCAGATGATCAGCTATAAACATAAACAACAAAAATTTTAATTCATATTTTTTCAGCCATATTAGCTAAATCTAGGCATATGACAGTTCCTATGGCCAGTGGCTAAAATATTTAATAATATTAAAATATTATTAAAATGTAATATTTTACATTTGAGTGTGTGTATTAGGTACATTCTCACTTCAAAAGTAGCATTTAACTATGGACTGCTCTAATATTTCATGTATTTTGTACTCTGTGAAGGCAAAAGCCTTTATTTTTCCATGAGTACAGAAAGTATTAAATTAGTAAATTATTTATATCGACTGTGTACATTAATTTTGAAACTTTATACTTCCTAATTGAAATAAATATTTTGAACATTGAACTCTGTTTCTCCCAAAAGTATATTTCTAATCAAACTTAAACATATCATCCAATGGTTTCTCTTAAATGCAATGGTGTATGAAGCCATCTGTTAAATTATTCATAAATAAATAAAAACATATTTAAAAAGAAACTTTCAAATTTCCACATAAAAATGTACAGAATTTTATATGCTGCTTTTATGATTATAAATACACACACACATATACTAAAAATGTAAAAATACATAGACCTATTTTGTTTGAATTCTGTATTCTGCTTTTCCCACACAACTTCTATCACTTTGTATTTTCTTTTTTTAAAACAATTTTTATTAGATATTTTCTTCATTTACAATTCAAATGCTATCCCAAAAGTCCTTTATACCCTCCCCTGCCCTGCTCTCCAATCCACCCACTCCTGCTTCCTGGCCCTGGCATTTCCCTGCATTGGGGCATACAATCTTTGCAAGACCAAGGGCCTCTCCTCCCAGTGATGGCCGATTAGGCCATCTTCTGCTACATATGCAGCTAGAGACACAAGCTCAGTGGGTACTGGTTAGTGTATTTTCAGTTCTATGTATTTATTGTAAATTTTCCAAATGGCTAATGTTCCACTGACTATAGCATATAATAATTAACCTATTATTCAGTAATTATTTCACTTCTACTTACTATATTCCTCTGTGTGACTCTTTCTTGTTTTAATTTTGAGCCTAGAAAATCATTAATTTTTAACAGTCATATTAAGAATTTTTGTTTGCTTCTCATACGAATTACTCTTTTAAATCCTTTCACTGGTTTGCCATGAGTTCAGAAGTGTATCAATATTCTTACGTGTTTTAGGTTTATGTTTAATAGAACATAAGGATATTAACCACATATTTAAGTCTCTACTAGAAATAAAAATACAGAGAAACATTTTGACCTGTTAATAGTACTGTAATTTTAGGACAAAACCGACTAAGTCGTGTAAGTTATAAATAATGACAGATGAAAATTCATAGTGATTTTTCTCGTGCCCTCTAAATTAAGTAAGAGATTGTTTTCACTCTCTCTCACATGTCAAACATTTCTATGCAGAAATCCCAGATGCCTCCAAACAACATCTTAAGTATAGAAAGTTTATACTTTCACTCATTATTATTTGTCTCATAGATTTAATTTAATGTTTCTGTATTATTCTTGCTTTAATTCACTTGAAAGAAGGATGAAAGTAATTCGCTGAGACAACTGTGTGGTGTGGTGACGCAGAGATGATTAATTCAAACCAAACACCACCTTCCACCCTGCACCAACACACACAGATGCCACAGTAACAAAAACCATTGCCATTATAAGGAAAAGGTGGTTCAAAAGGGCAGAGACAGTGCACATGAAAAGAAAAGAAATCAGTTTAACAGTAGGAAGAAGCCACAGAGAAAGCACACAGAATGCAAGGAACACACTTTCAAAAAGGTATCATTTCTGAAATGATTTTTTAGGTTTTTTTTTTTCAACAAACAGCCAAAGGATAATTTATGCATAAAGGACTGCACATGGAAAACAAGGACTGAGTGGTAGCCTTGCAAAGCTCATTAGAAGCAGAAGAGAGGTCGGTCAAACTAAGAGAGGAGCACACACACTAAATAAAACGGAACAAATGTGCAACTGTGTTGTTTGCCTCATGTTCTCAAGACCTTAAGAACAGTAAATAAGTAAAATTTAACTCATGTAATAGATTGAGGTTGTTAGACGAAGCTGGCTCCCTTGCTCTTGTCTTACAGAATATTTCTGTTGGTCTCAGCACTGTTTTTACACGGTGATCTCACGGTGGTTCTATTACTGTCTAATTCATTTTATACCACACAGAACAGTTTCTGGGCAGCTTCTTTTGTGAAATTCTTAAATGTGCAATCTTTTGTTCACTTTCTTTTTTAGATTCTCCTTTCTTTCTTTTCTTTTCTTTTTTTTTAAAGAGAGCAGATGTTGTTGTTCCTCTATAACAGATAATGCACCTTTTCCAAGCACTGGGTGATTAAAGTTTGATTTCCTCCCACAATCCACTTGCACCTGCCACACCAACCAAGAGAAGAAACAAAAGGTTTCTGTACTGAAACAGAAATACTATTTTTTTTTTTTTGCAGATCCTTCAGTGTTTAATTGGGAGAATCTTTCCAAGAAAACAAGAGCTTTCACACCCCTGCATATAATATTTAACTTACACGTATTTAAAATATACAACATAGACAGAACTCAGGAGTCTAACATCCAGAATTTAAACTGTGCTATCATAGGGAAAAAAGGCAGAAGCGGGAAGGAGCCATGAGTGAGGAGAAACAAAAGTTCTAAGACTATAACGACATACGACACAGTTGTTTGTAGGAGCAACGGGATGTGAGAAGTTCATACCTCAAGAATGTACATCCCAAGGGTACAGGCAACAGCAGTGTCCAAGTCTGCCATGACACAGATGATCAAAGCTCTCTTTTCTATGGATACAAAACTAAAACAGGAAAAAGCCACAAGTATTATCTAATAGAGAGCTCTCTCTCTGTTGTCTGCTCATTAACAAACACTAGCCATGCATACATGCCCCTGTATTCATACTGTTGCTTAATTCATTCACGCTTTTATTCATTTTCTTTATTTACATCTGTGTATGTTTTTGTGTCTCTATGGGTGTATGGCCGATGTGGGGGTGTCCACTGAGGCCAGGAAGATGCTGTCGGAATCTCTGAAGCTGGAATTGCAAGGGTGCTGGGAAGTGAACCTGTGTCCTCTGCAAGTTCAGTATATGCTCTTAACCAATGAGCCAGGCCTCCCACCCTTATTTTAATACTATTGTATATTGATGACATATTTGTTTGCAGGCACATGAAAAGACCAAATGTCAGCACGATGACAATCCTACAGTAACATTATCATACCCCAAGCCGGTGATGCAGGCTGTACTAGCTTCAGTAACAGGGTGGGGGAAAGGCAGTTGCATTATTTCTATAAATTGTTCCTTTCTAGCCACTTTCCCCCCAATTAGAACACAAAGAAGTGGTGAGCATGACTAGAACATTCCACCTAGTACTATCTCTCTCATATTTGAAAGAAAACTATAACTCAGTCTGTGACTACCTCTTTGAGTTTCCTTTCTTGCCACCACATTCTAATGCTTCAACATTTTTCACCAGCTGCTTTTCAGTTGGGTCTTACTGAAGGAGAAATAAATGATTTGCTTCGGGGGATACATCAGGTCCAAGCTCCACAGCTTAGAGCGAGTGATGAGACGGCACATGTGGAAGAAGATGGCTACCTTAAGCAGAAGGACATCAATGCAGGGGATATCTGCCCTATTTGTCAAGAAGTGCTGCTGGAGAAAAAACTCCCTGTCACCTTCTGCAGGTGATGCCTTTGTCTTCGTACTCTAAAGTCTTACAAAAATTCTCGATTAATATTCCTAGGAAGTTACATCATGAAATTCCTTGATAGAAAAAAAAAACAAAAAATAAAAGTGTCCTTTGTGTCTGTTTATTTCCTTTGTGTTCTTTTGTTTCCTAGTGTATATCTTATGAGATGTACTGTTCTAAATATTTCTAGGCTATGTTTTCAGGGTAAAAATGGAAAGTATCAGTCCATAGTTATTCATTCCTCTGCTTTAGTTAATGAAGAATAGGAAGACTTTTTTTTTTTTAATTAATCCCTTTTACCTTTATTGATTGACTGATTAGTTGAATGTTTTGGTGGGTGTGTGGAGTCACATGCTTTGGCCCATGTGAAGGTCAGAGGAGAACTGTGGAAGCTGATTTTATCTCCTTCTACTTTGTGACCCAGAGATGAGATCACTACCCAATTGCCTTTACTCATTTTCCATCTCACCAGTCCTTATTTTTTTCTTTATATGGTGAAATTATATGACTGTAATAATATTTTCTGAATGTAAAAATTATTTTACTTTGAAGCTGTAAATGTTCTTTTCAATTTTTAAGGAATTCTATCTTCTAATTTAAGGTGTTCAGATTTTTTACTTAGCGAGTGAACGTCCTCGAACGTCCTCAGTGAGAGAGCTCATTCATACAGTTCTTCAGCGCACTCAAGCTGGACTTGAGAAGTTGAGGGTGCCATTTGCTGATTAATTGTCTTCTTTATTTTTTTCTCCTGTGTACTTGCCAAATATTTGACTCCTATTTTGCGTATGTCCATATGGTTGCTTTTATTGGATATTTAAAAGGTACTACTTCCCCAAACATTATTTCTCCCACAGAGATTGCTCACATTTTTAAGATGTCTCATGATTTTTCAATAAAGCAAAAGAGAGAAAATAAGGGTAGGATCTACCCCGCCCCCACCCCCATTGAGAGAATTAACATTTTTAACTTTCATTTGTGTTGAAGCTACACTTATTCTGGCCTTATGAATGAAAAATAATTTTATGATCTCAGTCTTTCACCATTTCCTCTAAATGAAAAACTTGTATTTGGAATTCTGATATTAGATTTTTGTCTGTTTGTAATTCAGTTATATTTAGAAATCAGTTTGAAGTGCATATTATAAGGAATAAAGATGTTCCCAGAGAGGTTTTTAATTTACTTAAATATTTATAGCAAGTACATACAATGAGTGATAACGCTTGAATTTTATTTCTGATAGATTTGGTTGCGGCAATAATGTTCACATAAAATGCATGCGGATCTTGGCTAACTACCAAGACACGGGGTCGGACAGTAATGTGTTAAAATGTCCTCTGTGCAGAGAAGAGTTTGCACCACTAAAAGTTATCTTGGAGGAGTTCAAAAACTCTAACAAACTTATGACTATATCTGAGAAAGAACGACTGGACAAACACCTTGGAATTCCCTGTAATAACTGTAACCAGCTGCCAATTGAGGGAAAGTGCTACAAGTAAGTCTTCAGTGGACACAGCTCTGAGCATCAGTGCATCCAGCCTTTAGGCTACCCCTCTCCTCTCCTCTCCTCTCCTCTCCTCTCCTCTCCTCTCCCCTCCATACCCTGTGTCTGCCTTGTTTGGGATTTCATTTTATTTTCCTTGCTTTTGCAAGAGGATTGGCTTTGCATTCTCACATGAGTTGGCTATGAAGCAACTTCTGGAAACTCTGACATTATTCTTATTTCTTTGCCCTAAGTGAGTTTCCATGTCCAGGGTCCTGTTACAGGATATCTCATATCCTATAACACAGTGTACCACAGATGAGAGGGTCACGGCCAAAGTCTCCTAAGAGTCCTAGAAGGATATTGGTTAGATTGGCCGAACATTATTATTATTATTATTATTATTATTATTATTATTATTGTTATTATTATTATGGTTTTTCGAGACCAGTTTTCTCTGTGTAGCCCTGGCAGTCCTGGAAGTCACTGTGTAGACCAGGCTGGCCTCGAAGTCAGAAATCTGCCTGCCTCTGACTCCTGAGTGCTGCGATTAAAGGCGTGCACCACCATGCCCGGCTAGATTGGCTGAACTTTAAATACACTTCCACCTACCCAAATTACAAACTGTATCTCCATCTGCGTTGAGTATTGTTTTGTTTTCAATCATATTCACCTCAGTGCTATCAAAAAAATT
>LR750596.1:73240-116885 GCA_902729485.2 Mus minutoides
ACTTTTATTAGATATTTTCTTCATTTACATTTCAAGTGTTATCCAGAAAGTTCCCTGTATCCTCCCCCCTCCCAGCCCTGCTCCCCTACCCACCCGCTCCCACCCCTTGGCCCCGGCGTTCCCCTGTATTGGGGCATATAAAGTCTGCATAACCAAGGGGCCTCTCTTCCCACTGATGGCCAACTAGGCCACCCTCTTCAGATATTTTCTTAATTTACATTTCAAATGCTATTCCGAAAGTCCCCTCCCCCCTCCCTGCTCCCCTGCCCAACCACTCCCACTTCTTGGCCCTGGCATTCCCCTGTATTGGGGCATATAAAGATTGCAGTACCAAGGGGCCTCTCTTCCCAATGATGGCCAACTAGGCTATCTTCTGCTACATATGGAGATAGAGACACGAGTTCTGGGGGTTCTGGTTAGTTCATATTGTTGATCCTCTTCTAGGGTTGCAGACCCCTTCAGCTCCTGGGGTTCAATCTCTAGCTTCTCCATTGTGGCCCTGTGTTCCATCTTATAGATGATTATGAGCATCCACTTCTGTACGAGACAGCTATATCAGGGTCCCTTAATGCCAAACCTTCCTATAATTGCCACAACCATATAATTGCTATACCTTGGTAACTATGATTTCTTGAATAAATTTTTAAGTTGTATGTTAAAAAAATAAAATAAAATAAAATAAATAAATAAATAAAGATGTTTGTTTCAATCATCATTAAAAATTTTTCTGAAATATATCAATGTACTTTTCTATTTTTCTAAAATTAGACTATGATCAGCCAAATTAAATATTTTGTTTAACTTTCTGATGGAATAGGAATTTTTTTTTAACCCCAGCAATACTTTAACTTTTGTCCTTCAATTTTAAGCCTGTGGTACACCGAAGAAAATTAATCATGAGCAGAAATCAGTATTAGAAAACGGCTGGCCAAAGAGGCCCCCAAGGAGTCATCGGACTTGAAAAAGGACACAACTTGCAGACTTTTAGCATGAGGTGGGCTAGCTCAGGACTGTTGGTTTTAGGAATGATGGTGTTTGGCAGCTATTGCATGACTAGTTTAAACACTGTTGTAAACTGTGGATTGGAACACTTAGGGACCAAATGTTCTGTGTGAGAGAGAAGGGTGCGAAGAGGAACCATGGGGGTGAAACGGAAAAATCTCTGCACTTGTACAAATGTATTCCTGAAAGAGTTAACACACTTTAACTGATTCTATCAACGATGGTGGAACACTATCGCCCTGTAGTTGTTAATGATGGTCAAGTCCTTGGCCAGGGTGTTGTCTGTTTTCTGTCCTGAAGGATTGTCCTTCTGGAAACCACCAAGTTGCTTCCTTCTGGACTCTGCTGCTCTGCTCCACACTCAGTCTCATCTGAGGGGAACTTCTCGTAACTTGTCTTTGGATTTGGCTAACAAGTACCCGTTCTGAATTCCTTGATTACAAATCAAAGCTGTATCTGTGACATTTGTGATTCCACCTTCTACTCTTTCCTTCAAGTACTGAACATTTCATTCACTGCCCAAATCAAATTTTACTAAATGTAAGCCATAGTTTCCCCTTCATTAGTGTGTTATGATGCAGCTGATGCACCTATTATATTAGTTCATAAAACAGCAGATTATCTTAAAGTGCAGTTACTTAAGCTTTTATCCTCACTTACTCTGATGTATCTAGCGAATTGCAGCATTATTTGTGACCTTGATTATTAAGAATCCACACATATAAACAGAAGTAATAAATAAACCAGAGCCTGTGTCTTCTGAGATGTCTGAGGACACATTTTTTTTTTCTTATTTCTGAGGGAAATAGCCTTCTAAACACTATGGAAGAGAGGCAGAAAGTGTTCTTAATTACCTGGAAGATGGAGCAGGGACCACAAGCTAGAAGGTGTAAGCTGCCTTTAGAAGACTGCAACAGCCAAGGAAACATGTTTTTCTGCAGTCTCAAAAAGTAACACAGCTGGGCCAACACTTTACCTTTATCTCTTTGAGACCACCAAGCTTCCATTCTACAGAACCCTCTGATAATCAATGGATGCTATTTAAGCTAACACATTTATAGAAAACTCTACAGAGGCAATAGGAAACTAAGTCCCAATGTGACCAAAGTGGGTTTTGCCATGTGTGGATCATTCACCGGGATGTGAGTCAACGTTCTCACCTAAAACGGTGGCAGTGATGGGGTTTTTCTCTCCTGTGTCTTGACTGCTGTGTTCCAGATGCACGGAGTGTGTGGAGTATCACTTATGCCAGGAGTGCTTTGACAGCTGCTGCCACTCTTCTCATGCCTTTGCGTCCCGGGAGGTAAGCACCCACCAAAAACTGATGTGCCATGTGCTGGGCCATAAAGACCAGCAGATCTAAGAGCATGAAAAGTACATAACACTCTGGAAGGAAGGGAATAACTTTGTTTGTTCGTTTGTTTGTTTTTGTTTTTTGCTGTTGTTGTTGGGTTTTTTGTTTTTATATTTCATTAGATATTTTCTTTGTTTACATTTCAAATGTTATCGCCTTTCCTAGTTTCCTCCAAAAATGCCCTATGCCCTCCCACCTCTCCCTGCTCACCAACCCACCCAATCCGGATTCCTGGCCCTGGCATTCCCCTACACTGGGGCATTGAGCCTTCACAGGACCAAGGGCTTCTCCTCCAATTGATGGCCAACAAGGCCATCCTCTGCTACATATGTGGCTGGAGGCATGGGTCCCTCCATGTGTACTCTTTGGTTGGTGGTTTAGTCCCTGGGACCTCTGGGTATACTGGTTAGTTGATATTGTTGTTTCTCCTATGGGGCTGCAGACCCTTTCAGCTCCTTGGGTCCTTTCTATAGCTCCTCCATTAGGAATCCTGTGCTCACTCCAATGGTTGGCTGACATCATCCATCTCTATATTTATCAAGCACTGGCAGAGCCTCTCAGGAAACAGCTATATCAGGCTCCTGTCAGCAAGCACTTGTTGGCATCCACAATTGTGTTTGGGTTTGGTGACTGTATATGGGATGGATCCCTATGTGGGGCAGTCTCTGGATGGTCTTTCCTTCAGAATCTGCTCCATACTTTGTTTCTGTATCTCCTCCCATGGATATTTTCCCCCCTTCTAAGAAGAACCAAAGTATCCACACTTGGGTCTTCCTTCTTCTTGAGCTTCATGTAGTCTGTGAATTGTATCTTGGGTATTACACATTTCTGGGCTAATATCCATTTATCAGTGAGTGCATAGCATGTGTGTTCTTTTGTGATTGGGTTACCTCACTCAGGATGATATTTTCTAGTTCCATCCAGTTGCCTAAGAATTTTATGAATTTGTTGTTTTTAATAGCTGAGTAGTACTCTATTATGAAAATGTACCACATTTTCTGTATCCATTCATCTGTTGAGGGACATTTGGGTTCTTTCCAGCTTCTGGCTATTATAAATAAGGCTGCTATGAACATAGTGGAACATGTATCCTTATTTCATGTTGGATCATCTTCTGGGTATATGCCCAGGAGTGGTATAGCTGGGACCTCAGGAAGAACTATGTCCAATTTTCTGAAGAACCACCAAGCTGATTTCCAGAGTGGTTGTACCAGCTTGCAATCCCACCAGCAATGGAGGAGTGTTCCTCTTTCTCCACATCCTCACCAGCATTTGCTATCATCTGAGTTTTCTTTGTTTTTGTTTTTTTTATCTTAGTCATTCTGGCTGGTGTGAGGTGGAAGGAACTGACTTTTAATTTAGAAATCACATTTAGAATTCTCCTGTAAGTATGTACAAAACAAAAGACTTTTGTACTCATGCTTTATAAATTTCATCACAATTCCAAGCACTGAGTGTCATAAAGAAACCTTAAGAGCAGGCACTGTAGCCCTCAGTCTGAAAATAAGTTATACAGCCCCTAGCCTGTGGGTAGGCTTATCATAACGACAACTGTTAAGGTTTTCTCTTAAAATTTTTCATACCTACAAATAATACATAGAAGTTTAATGGTTTCTTTGAACTGTGCATTTTAGACATATCTCCTGAAGCCTGGTGTGGTGGCACAGACCTGTAATCCCAGCACTTTGCAGTCTAAGGCAGAACAGTCACATGTTTTGGGTCAATCTGGGCTACTTAGAGAAACCTAGCAATAATGTGTGTGTGTATAGTGATGCTGAGTAATGCTACCTTTTTCTAACTATAAAAATAAAACATCTATTATAGTTAATTTTGGTTTGTTTGTTTGTTTGTTTGAACCAGGGTTTCTCTGTGTAGCCCTGGTTGTCCTTGAACTCATTCTATAAACCAGACTGACCTTGAACTCAGAGATTTACCTGACTCTGTCTCCCCAGTGCTTGAATTAAAGGTATGTGCCACCATTACTTGGCTATAATTAATATTTTTATGTTAGGAAGAACTGGGCAAGCCATCAAGATAAGTCTATGGGTAAAGATGTTTGCTGTCAAGCCTTGAGACCCAAGTTTAATCCCTGGGACCTTCAATGTCAACAGCGAGAATCTACTCCTGTGATTTAATGTCTGTCCTCAATGCAAGTGCATGTACTCATGGGATGAGGGGTGGAAGAGGGAGAGGGAGACAGAGATAGACAGAGTCAGAAAGAATACTAAACTAAATAAATAATAAAGTTGGAGGAGCAGTGATGTTGGGTGTGGTGGTACATACCTAAAATCCCAGTTTCTCAAAGGCCAAGGATTGCAAAATCAATGTCAGTCTGGACAACATTAGGAACTTACAAAAGAAGAGGATAGCATTTGTGGTTTTTTTCTCAGTGTTATAGATACTTGCCACTCTTCCAAAGGACCCATGGCATGGACATGCTACACATACACATGTAGGTAAAACACCCAATAAAATAAATAACATTTTAATTAAAAATAAATTAATGAATTCAAAGTAATGGATGTTGCTCAGTATTCCATTTGTTAAACCAGTGTTGAGAAAGAGGGTAAAACCATTCTAGTAAACCCACAGCAGGACGTGAGATCTCTCAGTAATTTAATATTGTAATGTGGTAAAGTAGATATTCTTATAATGAGTATTTGACAATATATTGTTAATATGAAACCTTGATGAATTTAATCAGAAAACAATTCTTAATGATTTACAAAGTAACATCTATTCTTTTTACCGCCTATTTCAGAAAAGAAACCAAAGATGGAGATCAGTAGAAAAAAGATCGGAAGTCGTGAAATATTTAAATACCAAAAATGAGGGCGAAGCAAATCCAGGATGTTTTCAAGAAAAGCAAGGGTGAGCGTCTCGGTGAAGTTTACATTTCTGGTGTGACAGGATCGGTAATTTTTAAAAAAATTTAAACAGGTTATATGTGTTCTTTGGTTTCATATTTGTTAAACAATTGCACATGTATACCAATTACCATTTCACATCCCAGCAAAGAGCAAGAATCTTGTGTCAGCCCACTCAAATCCAGTCCTAGTCAAGCACACAATTTCAAGATGGCTTTGGGGATACAAACTTCACTTCTCTCTGCACATTTTTTCCCATTTTAAAAGATGGATGACGTTGTGCCATTATGGGTATGTACCTGTGGAGTAATGGGAAGCATTAACTTTTTTGTTGATGACTTGAATAAGGTCCACGTCTCCTTTAACTCTGCTTTTGTTCTTGAATACCATTTTGTCTGTCTTACCAGTTTCTAATGGCACAGAGAACCAGTAATTTCAGTCTGTCATCTTATGATAATCGTGCTTTTAACACTGCATGGTTAGTCTCACCATATGGGGGTAAGCATGGAATTTTCTCACAAACTGTCATCTACCAATTGACACCACTATCCTTGAGTATTTGAGCTTACTGCTGTGCACCTCATCCATTGACAAGTAAGCTGGTTTGTGTTTTCTAAATGTATGTCTAATTATTTGACTCTCCAAATGTCTTTTTCTTGACTTGAAAGTATAAACAAAAATCTCATCAATATTTCTACTTGATGTGGCTAAGTTAAACCGTGTTCTTTATATCAGCTCTACCAGATTCAGGATCTATACAACTAGCATAGATCTCTAACTCAAGAAAACCTTGGGCTGCGTTGTATTACTTCTGAAGCAAATCTGTGCTCTGGATTACTTTCTAATCTGTAATCACACATGAGCATTCCCATCTCTCTGTCCTGCTCAGTCAGTTTTACACACCGAAGCATGTTGTGAAGTCTCTGCCTCTCCTGTTGATTACAAAGAAGAGCAAGCTGCTGGCCCCAGGG
Organism: Mus minutoides; assembly: GCA_902729485.2. Classification (NCBI taxonomy): domain Eukaryota; kingdom Metazoa; phylum Chordata; class Mammalia; order Rodentia; family Muridae; genus Mus; species Mus minutoides. Next base: position 79,435 of record LR750596.1, read on the forward strand.
TACCAGTGTCGACTTTGTTTGAAGCCATTTTGTTTTGGTCAATATACAAGACTGCTCCCATGTACTCACAAGGTAAAATCCACAGCCTTTCACTTTACTTTTTCTAAAAGGCAATTTAGTAATAAATTCAGGAGGTTTTTTTTTCCAATTTTTATTAGATATTTTCTTCATTTACATTTCAAGTGTTATCCAGAAAGTTCCCTATACCCTCCCCCCTCCCGGCCCTGCTCCCCTACCCACCCATTCCCACATATTGGCCCTGGTGTTCCCCTGTACTGGGGCATATAAAGTCTGCATGACCAAGGGGCCTCTCTTCCCAATGATGGCCAACTAGGCCATCTTCTATATATGCAGCTAGAGACATGAGCTCAGGAGTAAAGTGGCAGTTGAAGTTATCCCTTCTGTTTTTTGGTCGTGCTCTGTAGAGAGATGCTCACTGGCACATCTCAGGTGGACATGTTCCTGCCAAGGAGGTAGCTTGTCCTCATGACAAATTTGCATTTAGTAGGACTTAGTTCTTTATACACTGTCTGGCTAGGATAAATGGCACTTAATGTTACATGTGACATAGAAAAAGGCTATAGAATCCTAGCACTGTGCCATGTGTTTTTATAGTTCTCCAGATAAAAAAGAAATGCCTTAATTGAAAATTTTTCATAAGAACTCACTATTTTATCAAAATCCAATGTCACTTGACAGCCATTGTTAATAACCATATTTTCCCCCAAATAGCATTGTTTAAAATAAGCATGTAGAGCTTTAAAGTCACACTTAAATTGTCTGATAGTACTTCTTTATAAGCAAAAATGCATGTGTGTTATTTAGCATCTTATGATTGCTAGAGTCATTCTCAACTCTAGTTGGTTATAAATTTTTAATTTTAAGTACTTTCATTAACATGAAAATAATGCTTCAAATGGTGAGTTTCTATCAAAGCCAGAAGGTGATTACATAAAGGGCTTTGCATTTTACAGTGTGAAATGGAAATCAGTAATTCTATGTATAAATGAATGTGTTCAAATATTGTCATAAAATTTGTTAAGTTGGCACCATCTTGGTCTTTGCTCAATCGTTTCAGTATACAAGTAGGCTGGTAATTTTTATGTAAGTAGCATCTGATGAACTTATAGCATTTTTGTTTCAAGTTTCACAGGAAATGTATTGACAATTGGTTACTCCAGAAGTGCAATTCATGCCCAATTGACAGACAAGTCATATATAACCCTCTGATCTGGAAAGGCACCGCCTCGGATGGACAAGCACATCAGTTGACTTCAAACAAAGACATTACCTGTTTGTCAAAGCAGCAAGATCCAAAACTTTTTATTCCTGGTACTAGATTAGTTTTAAAAGAAAATAGAACGGGAATTTTACCTAGCATTCCCCAGTATAATTCTAAAGTATTGACTACACTTCAAAATCCATCAGACAACTATCAGAATATAACAATGGACGACCTATGCTCAGTCAAATTAGATAATTCAAATTCGAGAAAATTAGTTTTTGGATATAAAATTAGCAAACAGTTCCCCACATATCTGCAAAATCCAACCACTGGGCAAACACTATCTCAAACATTTCTTCCTTCCCTTCCTCATAAGAATATTACTTGTCTCACTGGAAGGGAAAGCCCACATATCTATGAAAAAGATCACATTGGTCACAGTCAAAAGACAAGCAGAGGTTACGAGCATATAAACTATAAAACAAGGAAATCTCTCGGTTCTAGATTAAGACAACACAAGAGATCAAGTGCATTATCTACAGAAGATTTAAATCCTACTATCAACTTGGGTGCAACCAAACTTAGTTTGTCTAAAAGGCAAAATAATTCCATGGGGAAAGTTAGACAAAAACTTGCACATCCACCCAGACGACCTGCGTATCCGCCTTTACAAACACAAAGTACTGCTTTGTCTTTAATAATGCAAGGAATTCAACTCTGAAAAAAACAGCTTTAATACACCAGAAAAAAATGAATATTTAATATGCAAAATATTTTATTTGTAACACATAAGAATCCGTGTACACCCTTGACAAATATATATAAAATACTCTATTGTCATTTTTGCCTACTTGTCTGTGAATAACTTATTGTGCTTACAGAAGTCGTCCTGCTACATTGGAGAATAAAATAAAAATATATGTGTTTTGATGAGAAGACTCAAGATGTTACGTATTGTGAATAATGAATAGAGTGTTCATATCTTATTTTAGGTTGACTAATTTTTTTTCACTAAAGAAATAGATTTTTCCCCTGCTTTGAGTCACTGCTCTAACACGGCCAAAGAATAACAATGCATGCAGGATTACTTCTGGGGAACTACATAGATTTTTCACTTTTTTCACACTAACAATCACTGAAAACCTATACAAAAATCCTAATGGTAATCCTTATGTTATGCTTCCTTAAAGCAGTTTTATTGAATGTGAAAGGAAACATAATACAATTAAACCATGACACACTGACAGTAGGTTCATCATTTTACTTTTAAGAAATATACATTTTCAGACACTACTGCATATGCCAGCAGGATATTGCTGAAAGGACCCTGATATAGCTGTCTCCTGAGAAGCTTTGACTGTTTCTGACAAATACAGAAGTGGATGCTCACAATCATCTATAGGGCAGAACACAGGGTCCCCAATGTCGGAGCTAGAGAGAGTACCCAAGAACTGTAGGGGTCTGCAACCCTATAGGTGGAACAACAATATGAACTAATCAGAACCCCCAGAGCTCATGTCTCTAGCTGCATATGTATTAGAAGATGGCCTAGTTGGCCATTATTGGGGAAGAAAGGCTCTTTGTCTAGCAATATTTATATGCCCCAATACAGGGGAATGCCAGGGCCAAGTAGTGGGAGTGGGTGGGTAGGGGAGCAGGGCGGGGGGAGGGCATAGGGAACTTATGGGATAACACTTGAAATGTAAATGAAGAAATTATCTAATAATAAATAAATAAATAAATAAATAAATAAAATAAAAAATAAATTTAAAAATATGCATTTTACTATTACTTTTCTAAACCAGAGCTATTTTTTTTAAAAAATCAATGCTTCAAAAATTCATCTGAAAAATAATAACTTTAGATGTTCATTATATTTTTATATCGCATGATTTGGCAGGTTTTCACATCTTTGTTAAAAACTGTAGTACTGAGAGGCAGGACACATGTGGATGGCTGAGGCCAACTTCAGGTGTCTTTATTCAGTAGACATCAACTTTATACTTTGAGTCAATGTCTCTCACTAGGACTGGGGCTCACTTATTCAGGTAGACTTGGCTGTCCATTGAGACCCAAGGATTCCTATCTGCCTTCACCATCTTGAGATTACAAGCACTGCACTCAGTTTTGTTGTTGTTGTTGTTGTTGTTGTTGTTTTGCTTCCCCCGTACACACAGGTGCTGGGATTCAGGCTCTTCATGCTTAGTTGGCAAGCACTTGGTTGACTGAGCCATCTCCCCAGCCTCTCAAATAATGTTCTTTATTTTGTGTGCATATGTATATCAGTGTACATTTGCAATGCCATAAATATGGAGATCAGAGGACAACTAGAGAATTAGTTCTTTTCTTCCACCATGTAGGTTCCAGGGATCTAACTCAATCTTGTCCTTAAGTGCTTTAGCCCACTAATTAATCTCTAAGGCCATCAAATATTCTTTTTAAACATTATCATATCATTGATTTTTATTTATATCATGGAAGGAAATCTACCATATTTTGGTCGTGATAATGGAACACACAGTTCTGAGAAACAACTTGTTTTGTTTTTTTGTTTTTTGTTTTTGTTTTTTAACAAAATGTCAGTCCTTCAATTTTACCAATGAAGACTCAGGAGCCAGATGCTGGAGTTAAAGTCTACTAGGTCAGAGAGACAAAGAAAGCACCTAGCTGATCTTTCTCTTCAATAGACATCCCACCAGTGCCTCATGCCATCTCAAACATCAACCTCCTTCAAACAATGTCCCTCCCTTCTACTTCCTATGCACCTCTCCATCAATGTTGCAGGATATTTGACCACACTGTGAACCCTGAAATTGTGTTATTTACTGGAAAAACCTGTTTCTAGATGTGATATGGTTCAGACCTAGCACCTAACCTTTAATCCAAGAGTGTTCTGTTTGCTTTAAGTAAGATTAAATGAAGTCAACCATAGGTGAGAAGTGGAGCGAGCAATCAAATTGACAGGGAGTGAATATAGGGAAGAAACACAGAAAGTAGAAGGAAGTCAGGAAGACAAATAGCTGCACAGGAAGTAGAAGGGTAGGACATGTAATCTGAGGGGTTTTGAGACACAATGGAGGAAAACTCAATTCCTTTTAGGACATCAGTTGTGGAAGAAGGTCAGCTAGATACTTTCTCTGCTTCTCTGAAGTAGCAGGTGTTCATCCCAGCATCCTATGCCCAATATGATTGCAGAAGGAGAAAACCCACCAACATTGCAGAAATCAGAGAACACCTGACAAAATTATTGCAGAGGACACGAGGCACCCTACAGAAAGCCACAGAGGAAAAATTTGCCTGGGATCAGATCCAGAGGAAGCATCCATTCCTGGAGCTTGGCTGGATACGCAAGAGACTAGGGAAACTCCAAAGCTGCTGCAGTCTGAAGCCCAGAGCAAGAAATTACCCAGGACCCTCTGAGACAGTGAATCACAGTGATGAGAGATGATGGGTTTCATCAAAATTGATAAAGATCCAATCCAAGTAAAAGAAGTTTCTACATGAACAGTACAACTCCAGGAATAAAGAGATGTAGAAAGACAGTAAAGCAGATAACACAGAAAGCTGATCTGGCCCTATCCCACCCCTGCAGGGGGACAGCTCAACAAACCATCTGAAAAAGGACAAATTGGCAAACTGGCAGACTGGAAAACCTTGTTGCTAAAATGGAAATTTGCTGAAGGACAGGTGATCAAGACTGCAGTTATAAAGGATCATTACATCATCAGATCTTCATAAAGACAGTCAAATTATAAAAGTGATAGAATTGATAATTGATTCCGTTGTAATAGTTGAAATATATATGATTTTTAGCTTAAAACAAAATGGGAAAGGTGTAGAATTTTCATCCAGCAACATGGCTGCTCTGGCAAGGGACCTCATCTGAAAATGTTCTAGTTCTTTGTGATCTGACTATAATAGGGACATACCTTTAATCCACAATAATGTAGATAAATTTAGTTTATAGAAGGAAACAGCCATCTTAGAACATAATGTCTAAGGGGCAGACAAAGTGGCAAATCAGAGAAAGATTTGACAGAATGAGTCAGAGATGGGATGCACCCAACTCTCAGGGCAAAGGACAGGAGAGAGAAGGCAGTTTTGTCAGGAGAGTTTTACAGACAGGTTGAAGAAAGAACAAGCTAGACACAGATAAAGTCAGAACAAGCCAGAGAAAAGAAGGAGCCAGAAAATTGAACTAGATTTCTAGAATTAGTTTGAGGCCAGGTAGAGCAATTCAGTCAGAAGTGAAAGAAGCCAGTTTGAACCAGTCAACTTGGAGGGGAGCTTGAGCCAGAAGAGCTGAGTTGAACCAGCCAACAAGAGTTGAAAAAGAGTTAGAAAATGTGAATTTATTCAACAGTAAGTCTCAGAGTCTAAAAACATTCTAGGCCTCGATTAGATTGTACCAAGTCTAGAAGCTTCCAGGATTATGCCTAGATTAGTGGATTGAGGCAGTAAGCCTTTAGAAAAACAATTACATCAGGCAAATAAAAGATATATATTTCATTTAAAATTTTCCTATCTGACTCCCTCCTACTCTCTGTTTTTTTCTTAATCCTATTTTGCTTCCTGTCAGCTGATTGCTTTTTCTGCCTCTTGACCTATGGTTGACTTTATTTAATCCTGTTTATAATATTCAAGGAGAAAGCTCTTAGATTAAAGGTGTATGCTAGTGCTAAGCCACACTACAACTAGAAATGTTTTCCCAGTAAATAACACAATTGTGGGGTTCATAGTGTGATCAAATATTCTGAAACAATAACTTCAATGAATTTAAAGACAAATACTTAATTTTTTAAATAAACAACAGAGTTTCCACTTTAAAAAAAAACTAGGAATTAAGATCATTTATTTTGCACTAAAACAAAGAAAATCAAATTTCAACTCTTAAATTTTTATTGAAAAATAGATGCTTTTCTCCTATAACACACTGTGACCAGTTTCCCCTTCCCCTATTCTCCTAGCTCCCCATCACCACCTCCCTGCTCCTCCAGAGCCATTCTTCCTTTGTTTCTTATAAAAGAAACTTGTTTTAATTAGATATTTTCTTTATTTACATTTCAAATGTTATCCCTTTCCTAGTTACCCCTCCCCTAGCCTCTCCTCCTGCCAGATGTATTGTCAACTGTGAGGCTTACTCTTGAATAAACTCACCCTTTTATCTCTTTCTGAACTCTGGCTGGCTGGTTCAACTCAGCTATTCTGGCTCAAAACTCCTCTCCAAGGTAACTAATTCAAACTGGCTTCTCTCAGCTTCTCACTGAATTGCTCTGCTTGAAAAAAAAACAATTGCCTCTGAATTCTGAGAACTGAACTGCACTGACTACACTGCCTGCACAAACCGAACAGACTGGTCAGACTAATCGAACTCAACTGCTTTCAACCAAACTGCACTGAAGTAAACTCAACTGAGCTTCGATGCATTGCCTGGACTCAATTGATCTGCACTCATTGAATTACCCTCCCCTCCTTTCCTGACTCACTCTGCACTGCTCTCTTTTTAAGTAGCCTTTCTTTCTTGTCTGTTCTCATAAGAGTTGGGCAAATCCTATAGTTCACTCATTCAAATCTTTTACTGATTCATCACTGTCTGCTCCTCAATTAGATGTTGCTTTCAAACATGACTGCTTCCTTCTACAAATTAACTCTGCCTTAATTTTGGGGGATTAAAGGTCTGTGCAAAGGATGTGTCTGTATTCCAGCCAGGGGGATTAAAGGTATGTCATTTCAACCAGAGCACATGGACCTAGAATGTCTTTGGATGTGATGCTTTGCCGGAGAAGCAGGTGGCTGAATTAAAATTCCTCTACAGTTTCCTGTTCAGAAAAGAGCAGACCCTCAGGAGATAGCATCCAAACAGGGCAAAACAAGATACAATAAGACAAGGCTAAGGTCCTCATATTGAGGCTGGACAAGGCAATCCAATAGGAGAAGAAGAGTTCTAAGAGTAGGCAAACCAGAGAGACACCTGCCTGCAAGTTGCACTGGGGCAATGATGGTGCAGAATTTGTGGAAGTAGCCAACCAATATTTGGATTAATTTGAGTCCCATACCATGAGAGGGAGGCCATGCCCTAAACTGCCTGGGTGACCAGAAACTAGAGACTGGATAGCTCAAAGACCAAACATGACTGACCAAAAAACAAAAAAAGAAAAAAATAATCAAATGATTCCTAATAATTTGCTACACTCATACTCATACTCATAGACCAGTGTGCCTTGTCCAGTTTTCATCATAGATGCTTTCTCTCACAGAAGACAAGAGCTGGTTACAGAGACCCATACCCAGACATTGTGTGAAGAAAGAATATAAATTGAAAGGGTCCATCGGGTGCCTTCCCAGGAGATGGGGAACCTCATGAAAAAGGGGGTGGAAAGATTATAAGATGCATTTGAATTTTTAAAAAGTATTAAGACTAATCAAGAAAGGGAAAGTAATTACAAAAATGTAGCAACAATTGTGGGGAAATGAAATTAATTGCATTTTGAATGGGCAATCTGGAAAAGATGTTACAATTAAATTTGGAGAGTAGTAAGAAAATCATGCAGTCATGCAGTCCTTCCTATTCTCACAGCATGACTAGGACATCCTGTTAGCAACCAGGATTGCTAGCATTCAGGAGTCCATTCAACACTGCTCTTCAGAGTTTCTGGCTAATCACAACCATTCAAGGATTTCCAATGAGCAGAATGAATCTGCAGCAACCACCTATGAGCATGAACAAAAGTCTATACTGCTAGGACCAGCCTTTCTCTGAGCAAAATGAGATTAGAAATGGCTAGTTAGGAGAAAGCCTATCCCATCGTCCAAGTACAGTGGACCTTGATGAACAGAGACAGTCTATGGTTTTAGAGCTTTATTGTAGAAAGGCAGGGGGAAAGAGAAAAGGAAAGAGAGAGAGAGACTGGCCATGGCCAAGAGGAAAGAAGGAGGAAAAGAAGAGAGATATGAAAGGCTAGAGAGTAAGAAGAGGGGGTAGAGAGAGTAAGAGAGTGGGAGGAGAGTGTGAGGAGAGGAGAGGAGTAAGGTGGGGTCAAGCATAATAATAGCCCTCTTATTATGGGCTATTATCTTGTTGTTGCTAGGTAACTGGGAGGAGTCTAGCCTGAAGGTCAGAAGCTTGGGACATTGTGTACATGCACTTCTCCTGTGGGGGCTGTGGTGTAGTAACTTCAACAGGAACCAGGGTTCCAGGAGACATGGGAGAACACCTACCGTGCCATGTAGGTGAATTATCACCACTGGGTTTCTCTGGGGTTCAGACCTCAGCTTGACTGTCTATGTATAGGCCAATGCCCCACAATTGTTGCTACATTTTTGTAATTGCTTTCCCTTTCTTGATTAGTCTTAATACTTTTTAAAAATTCAAATGCATCTTATAATCTTTCCACCCCCTTTTTCATGAGGTTCCCCATCTCCAGGATCTCACCATGACCTCCTCATGGGCCTATTCCTCACCACCATCTAGTCTCCAGTTCTGCCTTTCTCCACAGAGATTTGCTTTCTTTTCCATTTCTCCACCAGCTATTCCATCTTTCCCATCTCTCTGTCACACAGTCGTCTACTGTAGTGGGGCTCACAGAAAGTGCTTGAGTGTCTTTCAGCAGGCTGCCCTGGTTGGTAGGGCCTGATTTTAGAGCTTTTTGCAATTAATCTTTGGAATGGAGGCTGCTAAAACAACTGATCTGGATTAAAACTCCAACAGAGGAAGGAAGTAACCCTGGTTTCTGAGACTATCAGTAGTTGCTTTGGATCATTTTCTCAGTCAGAGAAGGTCATATCCCTGTTCTTTCAGGGTGGGAAAGATGGAATAGCTGGTGGAGAGATGGAAAAGAAAGCAAGTCACTGTGGAAAAAAGGCAGAACTGGAGACTAGATGGTGGTGAGGAATAGGCCCATGAGGAGGTCATGGTGAGATCCTGGCCCATACTGCCGCCAATGGCCATGTCTAGGTCCATGGTCCTGCTGCACCTGGGTTCTATGTTGATATCTGTGAACAGAGTTACCATCAAAGGCCAAGTGGATCTCAGTGGCCTGTATTGCCACCTGAGACCATGGGGATAACTGGACCCAGGCTGCTGCTATGGGCCATGTCTGGGTCCTTGGTCCTATAGCAACTGGGGTCTGTCTTATTCCAGTCCCATGTTACCATCAAAGGCCTTGAAAATGTCCCTAGTCTGGCCTGGACAATGAGGAGCTAGCTCCATCCCTCATTTGGGCAGTACAGTAGAGTTAACCTTGATGGTAGGGGAAGGTTGACCCAGCCTCAAGGGCATAAGCATAAGAGAACTAACCCTGCCCCTTTTCTGCCATGGGATGGTATGGGCAAGGAATAGATGCCCTATTCCCCTGCACCTCATCACCTACAGCAGGTGGGAGAGTTGGCCCTGAGGTCATGAAAGCAGGAGAGATGGCCCTGCCCTTCACCAGCTGCCACACTCAGAAGAGCTGGCCCTGCACCTTGCCTGAGCAGCACAGTAGAGGTGGGCCTGGTGGCAAAGGCACAGGTAAGCTGTCCCTGAAGACATGAGAACAAGAGACCTGCCCCTACCCATTGCAGGATGCAGCATTGGGTGAGCTAGACAGAGCTTGCCCTGGTGGTGTAGGTGTAGACAAGCTGGTGGGCTGACCAACTCAGCTACCTCCCAAGCCCAGAGCCAGGACTTTGAGTTGGCCCAACCCAACATCTATTCTATCTAGGAACTTCTAGAACATGTGAAGGGCCAGTCCTGCAGACTCAAAGCTGCAGGATCTCCATGACAGGGCAACAGGATATGTGAGAGGAATCCCAATGAGCATCCAGCATTGATAGTATAGCAGAAGCCAGACCAATGACTCATTGTAATGAACATTTGCAAGCAGAGATGTGTAGGCAAAAGAATATACTGTGTGACACACATAACACACTACAGCTTCCAAGACAAGATGTATTCTGGGTTGGAATTTTTTTTCTACTTTTCTTTTGGAGAGGAGGTTGCAACAGCAGAGAGTGGACATGAAGGACATGAGTAGGATTAGAGAACAGGATGTAAAACTCACAAAGAATCAATAGAAGATTGGGAAGAGAGGTCCCTTGGTCTAGCAAACTTTATATGCCCCAGTACAGGGGAATGCCAGGGCCAAGAAGTGGGAGTGAGTGGGTAGGGAAACAGGGCGGGAGGAGGGTATAGGGGACTTTTGGGATAGCATTTGAAATGTAAATGAAGAAAATATCTAATTTTTAAAAATCAATAGAAGAAGGAGGGGGAGAGGCAAAGGAAGAAGAGGAGAAGGAAGAGGAGGAACAGGAAGGGAGGGAGAAGAAGAAGGAGGAAAAGTGGAAGGAAAAGAAGAAGAGGAGAGAGGAAGGAGGAGGAAGAGGAGGAGAAGGAGAAGGGAGAAGAAAGGAGAGAGAAGAAGAAGAAGAAGAAGAAGAAGAAGAAGAAGAAGAAGAAGAAGAAGAAGAAGAAGAAGAAGAAGAAGAAGAAGAAGAAGAAGAATCTCTTAAATCAGTCTACAGCCAGGATGCCCATGAGTACTGAGTAAGACACCTAAAACTGGATGGCTGCCATTCTAACAAGAAATACCATCTCAGAAACCTGGCATCGCTCCTAGACAGTCAAAATTCAATCACAGAGTGACAAATCCAGACTATGCCAGTATCTGAGAATCCCTGAGTCACAAATGAAAAGTAGATGGGTATGCATCTACAAGATACCTACCAGTGATATATTGGGTCTCAAATTTTAATTCAAAGATGAAACCCAGTTCAAAACCTTCCTTGTAGAGAAGGGGGAATTCTACCACAATAGTGAGTGATAGACATGAATCCGGTTTTGTTCCTTGGCTACAATCAAATAGCAAAGACCAGTAAGTAAAAAAATATATAATTAGTATTATCTGGGTGTGGGAATGATATAGTACAACCAATTCAAACTTATCTCTGACTAGCTTTTAAAAAATGACTCTCAGACTATGGTTAATTTATTTGTCTTTGACAATGAATGGGAGGTAGCCCCCAGTCTACTTTTCTAACTGCTGGCCTGACTACCTGCCCAGCAGTGTACCCCAAATACTTACTGCTTCTCCTGGTCACATGCTCTCAGATGAGAATGAAGATTTTTACTTAAAGGGCCAGCAAATATCTTCAACAGAATTATAGAAGAAAACTTTCCATACCTAAAGAAAGAGATGCCCATGAACATATAAGAAACCTACAGAACTCCAAATAGACTGGACGAGAAAAGAAATTCCTCCAGACACATAATAAAAAGAACAACAAATGCACTAAATAAAGACAGAATATTAAAAGCAGTAAGGGAAAAAAGTCAAGTAACATATAATCTAGCCCTTCAAAGGATAAGAACGGGGAAAACACCAACACAAAGATGGAAACTACACCCTAGAAAAAAACAAGTTATCCTTTAACAAAACTAAAAGAAGACAGCCACAAGAACAGATTCCCAACTTTAACAACAAAAATGACAGGAAGGAACATTTACTTTACTTTGATTTCTCTTAACATCAATGGACTCAATTCCCCAATAAAAAGACATAGACTAACAGACTGGCTACATAAACAGGACCCAACATTTTGCTGATTACAAGAAACCCACCTCAGGGAAAAAGACAGACACTATCTCAGAGTAAAAAGCTGGAAATCAATTTCCCAAGAAAATGGTCCGAAGAAAGAAGCTGGAGTAGCCATTCTAATATCGAATAAAATTGACTTCCAACCCAAAGTTATCAAAAAAGAAAAGGAGGGGCACTTCATACTCATCAAAGGAAAAATGTACCAAGATGAACTCTCAATTCTAAATATCTATGTTCCAAATGCAAGGGCAGCCACATTCATTAAAGAAACTTTAGTAAAGCTCAAAGAACACATTGCACCTCACACAATAATAGTGGGAGACTTCAACACCCCACTCACACCAATGGATAGATCCTAGAAACAGAAACTAAACAGAGACACATGGACACTAACAGAAGTTATGAAACAAATGGATGTAACAGATATCTACAGAACATTTTATCCTAAAACAAAATGATATACCTTCTTCTCAGCACCTCATGGTACTTCTCCAAAATTGACCATATAATTGGTCACAAAACAGGCCTCCACAGATATCAAAATATTGAAATTATCTCAAGCATCCTATCAGATCACCACAGACTAAGGCTGATCTTCAATAACAGCATAAATAATAGAAAGCCAACATTCTCATGGAAACTGTACAACTCTCTACTCAATGATTACTTGGTCAAGGATGAAATAAAGAAAGAAATTAAAGATTTTTTAGAGTTTAACGAAAATGAAGCCACAAGATACCCAAACTTATGAGACACAATGAAACCATTTCTAAGAGGAAAACTCATAGCCCTGAGTGCCTCCAAAAAGAAACTAGAGACAGCATACACTAGCAGTCTGACAGCACACCTAGAAGCTCTAGACTGAAAGGAAGCAAATTCATCCAAGAGGAGTAGATGGCAGGAAATAATCAAATTCAGAGCTGAAATCAACCAAGTGGAAACAAAAAGAACTATTCAAAGACTCAACCAAACCAGGAGCCGGTTCTTTGAGAAAATCAACAAGATAGATAAACCCTTAGCCAGACTAACTAGAGGGCAGAGGGACAGTATCCGAATCAACAAAATCAGAAACGAAAAAGGAGACATAACAACAGATCCTGAGGAAATCCAAAACATCATCAGATCCTACTATAAAAGGCTATACTCAACAAAACTGGAAAACCTGGATGAAATGGACAACTTCCTAGACAGATAGATACCAGATACCAAAGTTAAATCAGGATCAGATTAAGAATCTTAACAGTCCTATTTCCCCTAAAGAAATAGAAGCAGTCATTAATAGTCTCCCAATCAAAAAAAGCCAAGGACTGGAGGGATTTAGTGCTGAGTTCTATCAGACCTTCAAAGAAGACCTAATTCCAACTCTCCTCAAACTATTCTACAAAATGGAAACACAAAGTACTCTACCCAATTCATTAAATGAAGCCGCAATTACTCTGATACCTAAACCACACAAAGATCCAACAAAGAAAGAGAACTTCAGACCAATTTCCCTCATGAATATTGATGCAAAAATATTCAATAAAATCCTCTCAAACTGAATCCAAGAACACATCAAAACAATCATCCAACATGACCAAGTAGGCTTCATCCCAGGGATGCAGAGATGGTTTAATATGCAGAAACCCATCAACATAATACACTATATAAACAAACTCAAAAACAAGAATCACATGATCATCTTGTTAGATGTTGAGAAAGCATTTGACAAAATCCAATACCCCTTCATGATAAAAGTCATGGAAAGATCAGGAATTCAAGGCCCAAACCTATACATAATAAAAGCAATCTACAGCAAACCAGTAGCCAGCATTGAAGTAAATGGACAGAAGCTAGAAGCAATCCCACTAAAATCAGGGACTAGACAAGGCTGCCCACTTTCTCTTTACCTATTCAATATAGTACTTGAAGTCCTAGCCAGAGCAATTCGACAATGAAAGAAGATCAAGGGACTACAATTTGGAAAGGAAGAAGTCAAAATATCACTGTTTGCAGATGATATGATAGTATATATAAGTAACCCTAAAAATTCCTCCAGAAAACTACTAAACCTGATAAACAGCTTCAGTGCCCTAGCTGGATATAAAATTAACTCAAACAAATCAATGGCCTTTCTCTACACAAAAGATAAACAGGACAAGAAAGAAATTAGGAAAACAACAATAGTCACAAATAATATAAAATAACTTGGTGTGACTTTAACTAAGGAAGTAAAAGATCTGTATGACAAGAACTTCAAGTCTCTGAAGAAAGAAATTAAAGAAGATCTCAGAAGATGGAAAGATCTCCCATGCTTATGGATTGGCCAGATTAATATAGTCAAAATGGCTAGCCTACCAAAAGCAATCTACAGATTCAATGCAATCCCCATCAAAATTCCAACCCAATTCTTCACTGAGATAGAAAGGGCAATTTACAAATTCATCTGGAATAACAAAAAATCTAGGATAGCAAAAACTATTCTCAACAATAAAAGAACCTCTGGTGGAATCACCATGCCTGGCCTCATGCTGTATTACAGAGCAATCGTGATAAAAAAAAAAAACTGCATGGTACTGGTACAGTGACAGACAGGTAGACCAATGGAATAGAATTGAAGACCCAGAAATGAACCCACACACCTTTGGTCAACTTATCTTTGACAAGGGAGCTAAAACCATCCAGTGGAAAAAGACAGCATTTTCAACAAATGGTGCTGGCACAACTGGCAGTCAACATGTAGAAGAATGAGAATTGATCCATTTTTATTTCCTTGTACAAAGCTCAAGTCTAAGTGGATCAAAGAACTCCACATAATACCAGAGACACTGAAATTTATAGAGGAGAAAGTGGGGAAAACCCTCGAAGATATGGGCACAGGGGTAAAATTCCTAAACAGAACAGTAATGGCCTGTGCTGTAAGATCAAAAATCAACAAATGGGACCTCATAAAATTGCAAAGCTTCTGTAGGGCAAAAGAAACTGACAGTAAGATGAAAAGGCCACCAACGGATTGGGAAAGAATTTTTACCAATCCTAAATCTGATAGGGGGATAATATCCAATATATTAGAAAAGAGCTCAAGAATCTGGACCCCAGAAATTCAAATAACCCCATTAAAAAATGGGGTAAAGCTAAACAAAGAATTCTCAACTGAGGAATACCGAAGGCCTGAGAAGCACATGAAAAAAATGTTCAACATCCTTAATCATCAGGGAAACGCAAATCAAAACAACCCCGAGATTCAACCTCACACCAGTCAGAATGGCTAGGATCAAAAATTCAGGTGACAGCAGATGCTGGCAAGGATGTGGAGAAAGAGGAACACTCCTCCATTGCTGGTGGCATTGCAAGATGGTACAACCACTCTGGAAATAAGTCTGGTGGTTCCTCAAAAAACTGGACATAGTACTACCAATTGATCCATCAATACCTCTCCTGGGCATATACCCAGAAGATGTTCCAACTGGTAATAGTAATAAGGACCCATGTTCCACTATGTTCATAGTAGCCTTATTTATAATAGCCAGAAGCTGGAAAGAACCCAGATGTCCCTCAACGGAGGAATGGATACAGAAAATGTGGTACATTTACACAATGGAGTACTACTCAGCTAATAAAATCAATGAATTTATGAAATTCTTGGGCAAATGGATATTTCTGGAGGATATCATCCTTAGTGAGGTTACCCAATCACAAAAGAAGTAACTTGATATTTACTCACTGATAAGTGTATATTAGTCCAAAAACCTAGAATACCCAAGATACAACTTCCAAAACACAAGAAAATCAAGATGGAAGACCAACGTATGGATACTTCATTCCTCCCTAGAATAGGGAATAAAATATCCATGGAAGGAGTTGCAGAGACAAAGTTTGGAGCTAAGATGAAAGGATGGACCATCCAGAGACTGCCCCACCCGGAGGTCCATCACATAATCAGCCACCATACACAGACACTACTGCTGAAAGGACCCTGATATAGTTGTCTCTTGTGAGGCTTTGTCAGTGACTGGCAAATACTGAAGTGCATGCTCACAGTCATCTCTAGGAAGGAACACATGGTCCCCAATGTAAGAGCTAGAGAGAATACCCAAGAGCCGAAGGGGTCTGCCACCCTTTAGGTGGAACATTATGAACTAATCAGAACCCCCAGAGCTCGTGTCTCTAGCTGCAAATGTATTAGAAGATGGCCTAGTCGGCCATTATTGGGAAGAGAGGCCCCTTGGTCTAGCAAACTTTATATGCCCAGTACAGGGGAATGCCAGGGCCAAGATGTGGGAGTGGGTAGGTAGAGGAGCAGGGCGGGAGGAGGGTATAGGGGACTTTTGGAATAGCATTTGAAATGTAAATGAAGAAAATATCTAATAAAAAAATAAAAATAGGGCTGGTGAGATGGTTCAGCGGGTTGGAGCACCCAGCTGCTCTTCCGAGGGTGATGGGTTCGAATCCCAGCGACCACATGGTGGCTTGCAGCGACCCGTGGCAGGGTCTGACGCCCTCCTCTGGTGAGTCTGGGGTCAGCTGCAGCGTACTTGTGAAGAGTGATGGGAGATGGATCCTTGGACCGGAGAGACCAGAGGGGACAGCTGGAGCAGGCAGAGACTGCCGGAGTGAGTGAGGCCGGCCGGAGCGGGCAGAGCCGGCGGGAGCGAGCAGGGTCGAGCGGAGCGAGCGGGGTTGACTGGAACAAGGGAAAAATAAATAAATAAATAGATAGATAGATAGGTAGGTAGGTAGATAGATAGATAGATAGATAGATAGATAGATAGATAGATAGATAGATAGATAGATAGATAAAAATTTAAAAAATATGTAAAGTCTAGGTTTCAGGGCTGACAAGATGACTCAGCGGGTAAGAGTACTGACTGCTCTTCCTAAGGTCCTGAGTTCATATCCCAGCAACCACATGGTGGCTCACAGCCACCTGTAATGAAATCTGACGCCCTCTTCTGGTGTGTCTGAAGACAAAAGTGTACTTATCTATAATAATAAATAAAAATAAATAATAAATAAATAAATAAATAAATAAATAAATAAAAATAAAAAGATAAAGTCCCTTTAAAGTTGTGACCCTTATGGTGTTTTACAGCCTCCTACCTATATCTCAAAGATGCTATAAAGACACTTTAGTTTGTGAAAATGTACTAAATTATTTCTATTAGGGTTGCAAGAAGGGAGGCCGTGTGTATGTGTGTGTGTGTTTGTGTGTGTGGTGTGTGTGTATGATAGGCACATGTGTAATGTGTACTTGGTGTGTGTGATATGCACATGGTTGGGTGGGAGGTACATGTGCATATGTGTGTCTGGCATATGCACATGAATGTGAGTACACAAACAGAGGACAAAAGAGAGTACAATGGTTATCTTATTTTATGACTTTCTGTCTTATTCCTTTGAGATAGGATTTCTTACTAAACCAGGATGAATGGTGGCACCAGGGAGCACCTCCTATTTCTGTCTCCCACTTACAGCACGGGAGTTGCAGGAACATGTCTCCAGCTTCTTATGTTAGTGTTGAGATTCAAACTCAGCTTCTCATTTTCCCTATGTCCCCTAGACCATCTCTCCAGGATGCTCTTTTTCTACCATCTTGATGACACCTATCTCCCTGCTTCTCTAAACATTTAGATGTTTCCATTGAACAAAATCTATCATCATGTATTCATTAATTAGTATTATTAAGTATATCACAAAGCTATTCTTGGAAAGTAAGGGTGTTAAAGAGCAATTCCTGTCCACATGGATCCTATGGTCTTAGTAGACATATGTAAGGTTATCAGTGCAATGTAAGAACGTAGACCATCTCATACTCCCGGACATACATAAGTAACATGAAAACTTTCTTCTCTTTAGAAGTGATTGAGTACGTCTTGAAAGATGGGAGTCTTAGAAATTATCTAATTTACACTAAAATTGTTTTATTAAAATTAATTTTAATAGTACAAAATTCCACCTGGATTTCTAAAAGAAGACAGATAAGCAGATGACACAGCTAAGTCTCAATAAGCAGAGAAACAAGTATGGTTCCACTCTAAATAATTTACAACTTGTTCCTTGACTGAAAAGAAAAATCACAGACAGGAATATTTGGTGAGAAACGAGGGTTTCAGAAAATGAGTATGTGTGATAGTAATCATTAGCACAAAATTCATGTTTAGAATCCTTTCAAAAATTAATTTGTCATTTTTATCAACAAGAAAAAAAGCAAAATATCTAACCAGGCAAGTGCCTGTTTTCCCTCTTCTCTCTTTGTGGTTATAGATATACGTGCTCCCTAGAAAAACAAAGTCCTGAGTGACAAACCTCATATGCTCTGCCCCACAGTCAGCAATCAAATCAATAGTATTTACTAAAGAGCTCAAAATGTATTGAATAAATATATAAAATCTTTTAAAAATAGAAAAATTGTTAATAAATATATCATGAAATAAAACATTTTTAAATTAGAAATAAACAATAAATAAAAACATGAGCAAAAAGTAAAATTATAAAAGTGTACATTCATAATTTAAATTTTCTCTATTTTAGTAGATACAAATATTTCAGAGATTTTCCAAGTTATAAATTAAGGCTTCAAAATGCCACTTAATACAAAATCCTAGTTAGTGGAGATAAACTTGAGTATAACTTTTTAACTACCACTTTTGTACAAGACAAAGATATATTTTCTGAGCTGAAAGATGGAAACATGAAATAAAAAATATTCTGAAACACTATTTCACCTTTCCTAGTAGCGATAATTGTGCTTTTCAGTGTTGTATTTTTGAAAGGTGTTTTAATGAAGGCATCAGAGTATAACAAGCTTAGAGACTCCTGGGGCTGTAATTATCCGGTTTGTTTTGGATCAGACTGTCTGTAGTTAGTCTAGTATTTTAATAAGGTCTACAAGGACTAGAAACAGTGAACAGATGAGTTATGAAACCCACTGTCAACCTGAACAAAAGAAGAAAAAGAGCCAACTCATAAAAAAGAGTCGGACACCCCTATAAAATTATTGATTATTATTTACAATACCAGTAGTTTAGGTACAAAGACCAGGAAATGCGGGGATCAGCTAAGGAAGGTTCTGTCCACATATAATTCATCATATAAACGGAAATGCAAAGATTCTCTTTCGTTTCAACTAGCAAAGTGGAGATGTATGTGATCTTTAAACATAGCTATTTCAGGAAGAAAATTTATTCCTCCTCCAAGAAATTATATTAATGAGTTTATATTAATGGTAGGTGATTTTACCAATATATTTTGCCTTTAGCATTTTAAGCTGTTATTGAGTTCCTGACTACTTTTCTGGCATTAAACTATAAAACTGTCATTAAGAATGTAAACCCAATAAAGATAAAAAATACCAAGGAGATAACCATCATTTTGAGGATGAGGCAAATCCAAATCTCATGCAGTTAAGCTGTTTCCTCTATCCTTCCCTTGGTGAGAGAGCATACTCCCGGAAGGTAGCTATCTTGTCTTGTATCCTGACAAAGGAATCTGTTATTAGATGCAGAGAAAAAGTGCCAATTGTGGAGCCAAGATAAAGCAACACCGTGGCCTAGTTTCATATTTTCCAATAGGTAGTTGAAGGGGAGGGCCCTGGTTATCTGTTCCAACAATTTAGTGTGTGAGTAGAATCACTTTCCATAACATTAAAATACCTCTTGTCTCTACCCTACTCTTTTTCTGCAGTTTTTTACGGTACCCAGCATCCTTCCTACACTTTCTGAGATGACAGTGTCTTGACCAGTTCACACATCCCTTTGTTTTAACAGCTATACTTCCAATTATCACTTAGCCACGTTCTTTCTTGGAATCCAGTAGTCTTCGTTGCATTCAGGACCAAGGCCCTGGCACAAAGGCAGCCACAATCCTGCTTGAGCTTGCAGGGCTCCAGGTGGAAGGCTTCCTCAGAAGCCAGTGGAGACAGAGAGTCTGCCAAGTGATTTCAGAGTCCAACACAGTAGGTCTAGGTGAAAGTATGACTGGTTACATAATGAATAAGTATTGGAGTGTCTAAAAAATTGGCAGGCAGGATAATTCTCAAAACTATTCTAAAGCCCCCCAACACCACTTGACTGAATCTAAACAATGTTCAACTGGCTAAGAGAGGACCTTGGAAATCTGAGTGTCAAGGGCCTTAGAGTTATTACTTAGTGTTGGGCCAAAAGCCCAAAGGACATTTTAAAAGAGGTATGAAGGATTTATATCATTTTTCACCTAGA
This sequence comes from Mus minutoides, assembly GCA_902729485.2. Lineage (NCBI taxonomy): Eukaryota > Metazoa > Chordata > Mammalia > Rodentia > Muridae > Mus > Mus minutoides. Next base: position 99,429 of record LR750596.1, read on the forward strand.
ATAAAAAATAAACTATAATTTTAAAATTGCTTGTGAAGGCAATGAATCCCATCCGATGGAAAACTAGTTGTCTATGCTCAGCTTCAACAGTAAAACTGGGAATTCTGCAGACACAGAGTAAGGGGTTATCAATCTCATTATAGACAGGGGGCTGATGTTATTGTGGGGCGTAATGAATAGAAAGTAATGAGGATTAAATATTTACTACATTAGAGAAGGAACTCTTTGTCTTTTATTTGAAATTAAACACTACAAGTATACATTTAGATTGATTTTATTATCCTTAAAGAACTGTTTGTAACATTTTACAAATCTTCAGACTGTTCAAGAAATACAGTAACAGCAATAAATACACCAAATCATGAGATTTCTCTGATGAAAGAAGACAAAGGAAAAAGAACAAGGAAACGCCTGGGAACAAGAGGGCACGACGTCAGCTCTGGATCTGAAGTCGAAACCAAGTAGACCTCTTTATGATGTCTGCACACAACAGAGGGTAACTCAAGCCATAGAAATAAACATAGAGTTGTGAGCTTTACCTTTCTGGGAAGTTTCAAACTGGCTAAGAGAGGACCTTGGAAATCTGAGTGTCAAGGGCCTTAGAGTTATTACTCAGTGTTGGGCCAAAAGCCCAAAGGGCATTTTAAAAGAGGTATGAAGGATTTATATTTATATTGTATTTGACCCCCCCAAATGTCTAAAACCCTCTAGTGGGTACCAATAGTGGAAGATTCAAATCCACAGAAACTGGCCTGGCAGTAATTGCCAAAGCAAAGCAGGGTTTTAGTATCCCCCAGTGATTGTGATCTTTGTGGCACACTGTGAATTATAAAAGGGCATGATCCCTAATCACCTGCAGAAAGTCATAAAAATGGGTTTTATAAAGTTTCAAGGTTGTGTGTATTCAAAATTGCACATAGCTGTGCTATTGTATTTAGTAAACGACCCCATCGGTTAACTGATAGCTATGCCTTCAAGATATATCCAAACTCGGTACAAAGGATCCACAAATGTCAACAATTTGTAACCAAAATTCTCTAGTTTACATATGCAAAAGGCTGCATTGGCTTTCTAATTTAAAAATTTAAGAAAGTAGTGAGTAGTGTTGGTTTAATCACTTGGGTTAAGAAAAGGTAGATGGCTTCAATTTACCAGGAATTGTGAACAGGAATGAGAAGTCACATTCCCCTGATTAGGAAAGATATACTGCTTAACATTCCCGATCAAAAACAGCATTGCAGTGAGTTTTTTTTAAGTATTTTGTGAAATTAAAATTCTATAAAAGCCCTTAGGATACCTCATCTCATTTCCCTTAGACAAGAATGAGCGAAGTCACTGGCATACTTGGGCCATACACTCATACATTTCTATGTGTATTTCATTGCCCAGTTGAGACATGAAACCTTTTTAAAGGTGAGGATACATCCACACTTAAAGTGTTGAATAAGTGCAGCATTTAACTATATCGTCCCTAACCTCATTCCGATAGAAACAGTTTGTCAGTATCTTGTGGATTCCAGAAACAACACGCAAAAGAAAATGTTACATGCAAAAATTCCTTGTTCCAACGTGAAACACTAGGTCTATATCTCTTAATAACTGCACATCTGTTGAATTTGGCTAACAAAATGTACACGGAAGAAAGATGTCATTAATCCTCCTAACGCAAGTCTTAGTCAAAGGCACTTCCACAGAGCACTAACTCCTTAAACTTCACCAAGTCGTTTTTTGTTCATGTCCATGCGGCATATGATCGATTTCTGTGTAGAACCAATAAGAAAGCCTCCTCTAAAAGTGAACTGTATCACTCTACCCCCAGTAGTAAGTCTATGTGTTACCCAAACATATATGGAGAGGAATAATATACAAGAACCATAGGCAAAAGTCTTTGCATTCTTTGGGTTAAATACAGAAAGCCAAGAGAGTTAAGATAGATAAGTTGTTTTGGAAGTGAATATAGCAAAACCTGGCTGAAGTCTGTTGTCTCGGGGAGAAAAGCTGCTGACTTCCATTGTCTTATCTATCTACCGTTTTACAAATTTTGGGTGTCTCTGTTTTAGTTTCCTCCAACGTATTTAAGTGGCTTAAATTTGCTCAGAAGGTAGGGGGTGAGAAGAACCATTTCTTCCCACCCAAAGAAAAGGTCGAATTGCTGCACAAATGTGTCCTCGTGAAAAACTTTAGGTAAAATGGGATGGTTGGTGGTACTCAAGAGCTCTTACATTTAGGAGAGTGGAGGACTGGTAATTAAGAACAGCTCCTGACTTCACACTGAAAGAACAGTAGTTAACGCCTGACACTGGCGATGACGAACACATCCCCTGGAATCCCAGACTGTTCTTCTCCAACATCGTTCCAAAGCGTCAACATTTAGCAATGTTGACAAAACCTGGAGGGTTTTTTTTTTTTAATATCTGAAAACTAGTCTTTCTTTTCCTGCCCGATTATACAGAATACGCATTTCCCTTTGACTCCACAGTCTATTCATCTTTTGGCATTCCAAATTTTTGTATTTTTAAATCAGATTTTTTTATAAAAAAGTCATTTAGCAGTCTCTAAATGACATCTTTGGAATGGGGAAGATGACAAAAACATATTAAAAACCAATTTCAGCCTTTATGGATTCGTGAACCTTAACAGTCAAAGCCCCCTCTCAGCTGTCAACTAAGGCCACTTCATTTGAAATCAAAAGACAATATCAGGGTTTTCATTTCTCAAATTTCTACATAACAAATCAACATTTCATTTACTCTATAAGCTTATATCCCCAAATAACCAGAATTGGGTCTCCTTCTCTAGTGAACTGGGGGTTTCCTGCCCATATTGTGGGAGCACAGGATTTACTTTGGTGGCGACAACCCACAAGCCATTAATCTTAAATAAGAAAATGCTGTTTGGTCTTTACCATCCATACACACATTTATCAGGTTGTTTCTAAGCATAGGCAGGAAAGGGCGTCACAGTCACACTGCAGGAAGATGAGGCTTGAAGAAGACACCTGCCTTTCTAAGACCAAGGCAGAGGCAAGGTTTTGGAAAGCAACTGTACTACACATTTCACAGCAGTATTCTTAAGAGCTAGTACCAGTTGGCAAACTGAGCAACATTTTCAGATAACATCTTTACATTATTTTACATTGTGATAACTTCATCACCCAAAAAACAAAACAATGGGAAAAAAAAAAAGGGAACAGGCCAGAGAAAGCATTTCTGATTTCTGAACTCCTATTTTACCATCCACGTTGCTTGATATGTGTCTATGGCCCATGAGATTGCTCAGTCCCAGCTTCCTAAGAAGTTCACACTGCAATTTACAAGAAGCAGAGACTACAGAGATACACGGCTCTACACGGCTCTCACAATTAGTTTAGGGGAATCAGTGGGCGTTCCTCTCGTTTCTTCCAGATGTTACTCTTGCTATCTCTTTTGGCTAGTGGCGGTGGCCGGCCTCTCTTTTTAGTGGGGGATGTGTTGGCTTCAAAATCTTCCACAGTGCTTTTCCTTCCTGGAGACTCTTCCCCGGGGTGCTCGATAATAACCCCGCTTCCCCCTTCTAAGATGTGCCTCAATGCGGGATCCTCGGGGGAGCAGACGGTGGTTCCACTCTCGCTGCTGCTCAGGTCTAAGTCTTCCAGGTAAAGGATCTTGGGCTGATGCATGCTCTTGATGAACGTTTTCTCCCTCTCCAGCTTTCTGCTCGACTGATGCTCATTCATATCCACCCCAGAGTCTAGACTCGTATCGTTGCTCTGGGTTCTCTTGCCTTTTTTCAGGTCTATAAAGGAGTGTCTCACTTGGGCCACAGGCTTTCCATCAAGAGACACAAACCAAGCCCTGGGATGCGGAGGCTTGCCTTTGGACAGCTCCAGGAGGGTCTGCTCTGAAATTCCTTGAAGTTCCGATGAAAAGGGGGTCATCACAACAGCTTCATTTAGAGTTCCAGGAACAGACACAGACTCCAACAAGCTGTTGGAATATCGGCTCCAATCTGAGGTCTGGGATGGTAAGCTCTGCTGACCTTCAAGTACGATGTCTTCTTCTCTGGCATCTGGGGCCTGGACGTGAGAATGCATCGGCATTTTGGGCAGTGTTTGTGTAAAGTTCTCTCTGTTCACGGGTTCCATCAATTGGCCATAGACCAATTGTCCCTTTCTTGGTAAAGTGGCAGACTTAGCGGCATGTAACTGATCTGGCATGGAGAAAAGGTCTGATGTCTGAAGGATGGCAATAGGCTGGCTGTAGATGTGCATGAGCTGCTCTGGAATGTGGGACCGCCCATAGACCTCTTCGGTCCCTGTAAGGTATCGCTTTTCCTCTTGAGCGTCACCTAGCGACGGGGAGAGATTGTTGTTAATATGTTTAGGCTGTTTGCTCCCCATACTGGGCTCCAAAGACTGTGTTGGGTTTCTTGAATAATTATTATGATTGACTGACAGAAAGGAAACGTCTTCATTATAGATTTTAAAGTTGTCCCGAGGTTTCACCATGGAAATTCTTTCTTCTGCCTCCGTTTTTGTGGTTTCCTTTCTCTGGGGACTGTAGGAGGAAGTTTTGGCATTGAACAACTGTGGTTTATCCTCAGCTTTTAATGCAGTTTTGACTGAACTGATGTGATTTATGTGTGTTGTTGATGTTGTCTGATCTCTCTTGAGGATCTCAAGCTTTGTGATATTTCTTTCTCTTTTCTGTGGTGTTCCACATTTTCCCCTAGAATAGAAAAAAAAAAAAAGCAAAAAATACTTAAAGTTACAATCTATAAGTTTCATCGAAGAAAAGTATACCAAAATATACAATGCATATCTGATGGTGTTATTACAATATATTTGTTTTGCTTTTCAATCTATGTATACTGGAGTCTAAGCAATTTATTTCTTTAAAATTTTTAAATTAAAAAAAATTAAAGGCACTGTGCTTGCAGCTTCAGTAAGAGCAAGTATTTTTTTTAACCACTTAGGCATCTCTTCAGGTCCTAAACAATTATTTCTATAAATCAACTTTATAATGTGCATAATAGACTGAAAAGATGCTATAATTTGACAGCTCTTTGTTTCCACATATAGATTAATGCTGTTCTTACCTGCAATAACAAAGCAGTAGAGCAAAAAACCCAATGATGATGACGATCGTTCCCCCTAAGATGGCTGTAAGGAACACTGTGTGGTAGGCAGTGATGTCTTGGAAATCGTCATTTGTGCCAAAATCTGCATGAGTCAATGGAAACCCAGAAAATCGGAACATATTATTTTGGGCTAGATTTTCAGTTTTGTTTCACCCTGATTGAGACAAACTGAGTATGTGTGTTCACGTCTATTGGCTTGTTTCCTTCCTGTGGTGGATTTCTATGAATGAAATACATCTTCTGTGCCCCATGGTGTTCATCAACTGACTTTCTTTGACCAGTGAATTCTACCTGACTATGGAAATAGCTTTTTCCAAAAGACCACTTGCCTCCTGAAACTTAACCTTTTGCCTAATATTGTATCCTAGTTAATACCATGCATTGAGATCATTTAAAATTATCCTAGTTAATACCATGCATTGAGATCATTTAAAATTATGTATTCAATCTGTTTCCCTACTATGTATTCAACCTGTTTCCATTTAACTTATCTTTAAGAGATTAGAGTGTAACCAATCTCGCTATGTCTTGAAATTCCCATGTAATTTACTTTAACAAAATAAACTAAATGCATAGTGTTAATCTCAGATCATTTTCTCGGTCTCTCCTTTGTGGCTCTTCCATGCCTCTGGCCCAGAATAATGTATATTCATTGTGTTATTCATTTTTCTGAAAGTAGTCAATATGTTGAAAGCAATCTTAAAGAAAATATTTGCCACAAATGTTTGAAGCTACATGTGAATATAGGTTGATAGCATCTGTTTGCTGTTTGGAGTGTTAGTTGGGGTCAATAAATTCTTCCCTTGTAAATGCTGGTAAAATTAATAATAATAAATAATAATAATAATAATAATAATAATAATAATAATAATAATAAAAGGTTCCTCATTTATTTCCCATACCATCTTCTATACTATCCAATATACATAGCCCTGTGTTAGGATCAGACAGAGGATACAGGGATAGAAGTGGAGGACCCAAAATTGGGGTCAATTTTGGTTTAAGCTAGTCCAAAAGGAAGAGCCTTTTTCTTTCATTTGGCATCAAAGCATGTGATGTAGCTCACGTATCTTGCTAAGGCACTCCGACATGTGATGTCTGATATCTGACATGTCTCAGAATGCTTCAACCTGAGTCTTAAAATAACCATACCAGGCCCAAGAGCGGAGCATTCAACCCAAACACAAGGTACTTAAAAGTTAAATGCACCATACAGCAAGTGCTAGGAATAAAGGCATCACTACGCCCAGCTATATTCAGGAAGATGTGGTGGAACGAATACAGAATTTTTTTTGAAAATTTTAAGATATTTATTGACTGTGGTAAATGTGGGGTCTCCATAGGTTCAGGTTCTCCACATAATTTGATGCCATGCTTAATACTTTGTGCTAGAACAGCATGGATCTTCTCTATTGAAGAATTCTTGGAGAATGGCCACCTGCTTCCAGCCACCTTCGGTTCAAACTGTCAGGCCAATGACCATTTTGTGTATTGTCTATCTGCTCTTTCAAACCAATCTGGAGACACTATTATCCAAAAGCCATTCTTCTCATGTCCCTGACCCCAGAGTTTTCCTCCTTAGAAAGATCAGGCACCATGTGAAGAAAGACTGCAAAGGTCTAGAGTCAGTGGCAGCCACCTGGTGAAGACAGTTAAGTAGGTTCTGGAGCTGCAGAGATGTGGTCTACCTTCACCAGGCTCCTCATTCTTCCCCTGGATCCTGTAAACTACACACAGAGTCTCCATCTTCTAGGAAATAGGGACTCAACATGTCCCTATTTCTTATAGCCAGGGGCTCTGAGCTGGGAAGAATTTAGTCTTGAAAACATAAAACTTAGAAAATACTTGAACAAACTTCAATCGTCATAGATTCATCAGACATGACAGTAAGAGACTTAGAGTTCATGGCGCTTAACTTTTTGGTCATGTATACAAGAAAAGAATGGGCTATGTGAGGCTTCATTCACCTGATACATCATAATACTTAGCCTAAGCTGGAGGTTGTTATCATCTTCAGCATGCTATGTGCATTATTCTTTAAAATGACGTTGTTTCATTTTGACAGTACCTATAGTGGCTGGGGATGGAGCTGCTATCCAGTAGCCCAAATGTGGTGCATCATAGGTCCAAATCAAATGACTGTTATGATCCTTGACTGTTCCCCAGCCGTGATGCACCCAAACACCTGAAACATGCGGAAAGTGAAAAACAAGTTAGTTATAGTTGTATTCGTTAGAACTAAGGTAGACTGCAGGTAGTCATGTAAAGAATACAGAAGGTTTCAAAATTACAAATACAGTGATACTAAACATCTGTGATGACAATATTAAATATTACATCATACTCACAATATAATTCATGCATAATAATATAATATGAATTATTTACCATGGCCAAAGGACATAAAACCACTATAACAAAACTTAACTTATGGACCCTGAGATACCTTTTTAAGGTTAAGTTAGATAAAATTAATAAAGATAAATTATTTTTGTAAAAATTAGAAGAAAATTCTAATTTAAAGCTCAGATGTAGAGTGCTTGAATCCTGGAGTTAAATCACCAGCGAGAGACATGTAACAAGAGAGAAATAAATCCCAATTCCTTGACAAGTAGCAATTTGTCACTTGTCCTGAGACTGTGGCTAAACACTTACAGCCTGTTTTGTGGCCTTATCACTTTAAGAACCATTGTTCTAATGCTACTGATTGTTTCTCCATAACAATGTCTTTCCTATCCCAGAGTTGCATCTATGAATCAATCAGACTTCACATGCAGTTTTCAACCAGAAATTAAAGCTGTTCACTGCAGGTATGGTGCTGGAACTGGGAAGCAAGCCCTGACCTGATCTTACTTGCAATGGAGAACAGAGTCGAGAGATCCAGGAGGAAAGGGTTAAATAACCAATGTAGAGCCCAGACCACAGCAGCACCCGAGACTAAGTGAGTCTGGAGTTGACTAGCCCCCTCAGTCCCATTTGAAGTTCAATGTCTTCCCACAAAATGTGCCTCATCCATCCCACACGAGAATACACAGTCTCACACTCAATTTTAAAAAGCTCAAACTGAGTCGGGCAGTGGTGGTGCATGCCTTTAATCCCAGCACTTAGGAGGCAGAGGCAGGTGGATTTCTGAGTTCGAGGCCAGCCTGGTCTACAGAGTGAATTCCAGAACAGCCAGGGCTACACAGAGAAACCCTGTCTTGAAAAGTCAAAAAAAAAAAAAAAAAAGCTCAAACTGTCTCTTAACTTTAAAGAAGGTTGTCTACTCCAGTGAAATTTCGTCACCCATAGTAAAACGAATTCAGTAAAACCTTAACCTTTGATAAAATGGTATGTACAAATAGATAACACAACTTCTTAAAAGTTGCATATATGTTGGTATTTTGGCTTATTATCTACAAAATGTAAAATGGGTATAATATTTCTATCCTTCACACATTTGTATATATTCATGGCTTACAGGAGAATTTCACAGAAGTTGACAATGTATAATTATAAAGCAGCATTTCCATCACCTCGTACACACACATCAATCATATTTATAAGATAGGGGTCTCTGGACTCCTCTCATTATCCTGGAACATATCAGAAGTATTTCGGATAAGTTGCCCCACTCACTATATGATGGAACCAAAGCTAACTCCTTCTCACTGTTTTGGAGACCTCGGCCCCGGGAAGGGGTTACAGGAGCACTGTCTACATAGCTGATAGATGGAATCAACCAAGATGTCCACCGAGGGGTAAATAAAATATATCTATATAAGATTAATTTATTCAGTTATAGAAAAGTGGATAAACGCAATCATTTGCATCGACACTGACCAGTTAATCTAAGAAATAAAGTAGAGAAATTTGAGATGAGAGAATCACCCCATCTATTGTTCTTAATTTAAGTTAAAGTTAACATAGCATATATGCGTCATAATAAATCAATTTAAAATTTTTAAACATTATTATTGTTGGTGTTGTTTGTATGCGAGTGTGAGGGAGGTACGATGTGTGTTGCATAGCATAGGGCTTATGTGGTAGTCAAAGAACAACTTTGTCAATTCTTTCATTCTATTCACGCATGCAGTCTATGAGGCCAACTTGGGTTGGCAGGCTGACATAAACACCTTTCCCTGATTAGCGACCTCATTCTGTTTCCTCTCTCTTGTCCCCCTCCCCAACCCTGGGAGGCTGTCTTTCTTTCTTTCTTTCTTTCTTTCTTTCTTTCTTTCTTTCTTTCTTTCTTTCTTCCTTCCTTCCTTCCTTTATTACAAATTCAAACCCTTATTTTATTTACATTGGAATAAATGCAAAACTAAAAAGCTGCACAGAAGCAGTGAATAAAATTGGTACCTCAAGGGGGATCACCGCTCCTTCCATCTCTTGTAAAATTGTCATGATATTAGCATACGTTTTTGATGGTCTTAACCAAGCTTTTCAGTAACTTCATTCTGCCTACTAAAATTTTCTGAGGGAATGGATTTTTTTTATCTCAAATGATTTCTTCCTCAAAAGGTTAAAGAAGGACAAGACAATGTGGGTGAATAATGTTGAATTGTTTGTTTTTACACAGTGTATATACACAATGGTTAATCTCAAGTGTCAATTTGGTAAGATCTAGAATCACCTTGGGACATGGGCTGCCTCTTGCATGCCTGTGGGGAATGATCTTGAGAGGGTTAATTGAGGTATAAATACATATATACCCACTGTGGTTGGCACCAGTCACTGGACTATGATCCTGAATGGGGTAAAAGGAGAAAACAAGCTGAGCGCCAACCTTCATCACTCTCTGCTCCGTGACTGTGCATGCAATGGGACCAGCTACCTCAACCTCTCCCTTACTGTAGCTTCCCCACCATGGTGGACTATAACCATCGTGGCCATAGCCAAAGTAAATCCCCTCTCCCTTAAGCTGTCAAGGTGTTATATTAGAGTATGGAAGAGCAACCAAGACTATGTATTAGCATCATTTCCCCTCTAAAACACATTTGTTAGTCTCCCGTTATGGCCCTCAACAAACTGAACAAATTGATAATGTTAGTGAAAACCTACATTCATATCAAAGTCTAAAATCAAATAAGCAAATGTCCAGAAGAAATCTATCCTAATGACTTTCTCTTAACCGTACCTGCGTTCATATCAAATGTCCAAGCAGGTATCCGATCTCCTATTTTTATATTACTTGTATGTAGAAGAGGAAGAGAGACATGTATAGAGCCATCCACCTTTAATTCTTTTCCTCCAGAATATATTTTCACACATATTGCAGCATGAGGAGTCAACTCAATGTTTTCCAAGCCTAAAAGAGAGTAAAATTTATTAAAATTATATGCAGACTTTACATTCACATAGTAAACTGTTACGTTTCTAAAAATTTTTTGTTTTGTTTTGTTTGTTTGTTTTTCGAGACAGGGTTTTTCTCTGTATAGCCCAGGCTGTCCTGGAACTCACTTTGTAGACCAGGCTGGTCTCAAACTCAGAAATTCTCCTGCCTCTGCCTCCCAAGTGCTGGGATTAAAGGCGTGCACCACCACGTTTCTAAAAATTGTTTTACTCTACTTCATCATCATTATCCACTCTAATAATTACTCTATTAGATGTTCATTAAAGATTTTAAAACTATAACTCCAAAATAGTTCGTGAATAAGTATTGGCTAAAAGTGTACCATTGACAAGTCAATCTCCACATCAGTTGATCTAGCTCTCTCCACGTCAGTTGATCTAGCTCTCTCCACGTTGTTTGATTAAAGGACACTGCAATTCAAGCAAACCCCCAGCCGGTGAGATAGCTCAGTGGGAAAAGGTACTTCATGTACAAGCCTGATAATCTGAGTTTGGTCCCTGTAACTGGGGTGAAGTTAGACAGAGAACGCTGACTCCCAAAACCTGTCTTCTGGCCTCCAACAGAGGGGCTGCCAACTGCACGTGGCTTTTATATAAAGTCCAGACCTTTCGGGGCAGTGATGACATCCCACTGATACTCAGGAAGCACATGCGACCAGCAGCACCAGGCTGGACAAAACTGAGCAGTCCTCTTTCAGGACTCCAAGTGTTTAAAGCGGGGCTTTGACAGGAATGCTGTGACCCTGTCTAAGGCTCGGAGCTTTATCTTGAACACCTCCAGGACAACATGAGCTCACCGGTGGCAGCCAGTGTTGCAGCGTTTTCATGAATGACTTTATTTTGCACATTCTCTAATTTACACCTAGAAGATTGTCAGATCTCTTAGACAGGCTTTGGGATAACTTAAGCAGGAACTGATTGGGGAAGTAATTCGAGGAAATAATCTCTGATGAAGTGGAAGCATGGTCCACAAGGGAGGAAGCCGGTGAAGGCGAATCAGTGAGGTAACTTCAGTCCAAGCCCACAGTTAAAGGGAGGAAATGGGAGTGTTATGTGTCGATTCTTGTATGTATGCTTCATAGACTAGGCAGTGCCCTCAAGCAGTGACTGATGTGTGCAGTAGGAAACAGGCTTGTGACAGAAGAGTGGGCCTGATCAGGCTGGGACACAGATGGCATCAGTTTTCATCAATAATTTAAAATATATATTATTTATATGATATGCTCTTGATACTCTCATTTTGAGATTTACCCAAATGAACCAAAAATTTGACACAACTGATGTACTCTAAATTACAGATGTCTGAGGTAATTTTAAGCAGTGGAATTTCAGTTAGATTTACAAAGAATATTAGAAATGGTGTGACAAATGTGGCTGTGTTTTTAATTAAAATTAAATAAAACTCCACTAAATTCCTTAACTTTTACATTATAAGGGCCTAACAGCAAAGCTGTCGACTCTGGAAAAGGTAGCAGCTTTTACACAGCTAAGACAGATCAAGTAGAAATTATGATAGCTTATCCATCTCTGTACACTCGGTGAACATAACTTGGAGATCAGTCAAATAGCACACTCTCTCTGGCTTTTAAAATAACATTTCTCATCAGTTTGGTAAAATTGCATAGAAAGTCAAACTTTCTACATGAACTATTTTGAAAAGTTTTACAATAATCACATGTTTTAAAAAATTGGCTTACTTGCTTTAGTTCAAATGAAATTTAATGAATTAAAATAAAAAGACATTTAGATTAATTTGACATAATGTATGCAAAGGCTTTGGTAAAATTATTCTTTTGGAGGTTTTTAGATTTCTTTTTTGAAACAGGGTTTCTCTGTGTAGTCCTGGCTGTCCTGGAACTTTGTAGACCAGGATGGCCTTAAAGTCATAGAGATCTATCTGCCTCTACCTTTTGAGTGCTGGAATTATAGTAGTGTGTCAGTACACCCAGATTAATTATTCTTCTTTGGATAAAAGGAAATTGTTTATAAACAATTTAGTAGTAAATATTTCAAAAGCAACATGTGTTCTGCAAAGCTTAAATAAAAATCAAATGTGAAATATCATGTACATAAATATTATTTGATGGAAAATATATATACTAATGTTTCTTAGAAATATGATTACATATTTAAAAGCTAGAGAATACCTGATTTATAAGTGACTCCAGTCGCAGGCAGAAAATTATCCACCTTTAAAAACTGTTGTAGAACTGTTAGATAGCCAGTCACGTTGCTGATGTGATGGTTGTCAGGAAGTTTAATGAAGGCTTTTGAAAACTGAACACTTGGTTGAGACTTGGCATCTGGGCAAAGGAAATCCCATTAACAAATGAAGAGAATGTATGCATATTAAAAACAGCATCACAGGCCAGGACATTTTCTTTTAAAAGATGTATTATAATAATTTCTGAGCTTCACCATCCCATATAATTACCTTAAATTCAGAACTAACAAGCTTACTTTTTATATATTGACATAGTGAGTACTTTTATTCCACAGTAATATCGATCTGTGAACCACAAATGAGCCACTGATATGCACACAGATCCCTGTATGAAACTTGAGTGTAAAGCAGAAGTTGTGGGGAAAGATGTCAGTGTAGTACAAACAATTAAAAGCTCTGTAGACTGAAGAAAAGATAGTGCACAGCATGCAGGTTACACATGTTTCCTCTAGATTATTAAACACCTCCAGACTACAGGTGCTTGACTCTGCTGCCCAGAATGTCTTCATGGCTTTCAGGTCTCACTTTAAGGAAACATATATAGACCTCAGCCGGTATGGTCTATAACAGGAGTGGGGTTGATGGTGTGTGTCAGAATGGGCCCGACCCAATCAAGCATCTTGTTCATGCTTAACAATGGGCCTAGTCCCAAGCGCAACCCATGAGGGATGTGCATGCTGGGATGCAGAATGGAAGGTTTGCTGTGTCTCTCACAGGGTTCCATCACTTAACCCAAAATAGGAGCTTGTCTGAAAATGGAGGCAATGTTCACAGGGTTAAGAAGTGGAAAGAGAGAAAACTATTTTTCAATTGTTCCAACTTGAGTCCTTCTGATTAAATCATGTCTGAAGTTGACCCTTCTTTGTAAAAGAAAATGCTTCCTTTGGGCTTATGCTAGTTTAGGGTGGGCTTCCAGCAACTTCAAAAAAAACTGTCCTTCAGGATATTTGGCCATATACTAAAATGAGTAGGTGTCTCCATCAGATAGCCACACAGTAACTTTTAGGAGTCTTCCAAAAGCCAGATTTCAGACATATATAGTACTTCATTTCAATGGTATCGAACTGACTCTCTTCTGACGTTTATCAATGAGAACTCAGTGACATATTGATATTTTCGTAACTAATGCAATTTAATAAGCCAAGAATCAATTACAAAATTAAAATGGAAAATTACCAGATATATCACCTTTGACATTGGACTTTTAATAAAATTACTGATAAAGGCAGAAAAAAATCATTTAAGCTATTGGAATGAAAATGTATCAAATTTTAAAGATGTGTATGCTATTAATAGAATAATGTAATGTTATTCTCTAATCAATTTCTAGAATTTTGCATAAAGAGAGAAAAATAATACCTGTAAAACATCACAATTATATATTCATTATTGTTTTGTTAAGACATTTGAGGAAACAATCCGCTATTTTCAGATCACTTAAAACACTACATAAAACATTCTCTGTTAAACTACGTCGTGACCTTTATATAGAGAGATATCATATTAAAATGCACTATTTTGTATGCTAACCTAAAAAATAAAAATTTTAAATTATGGGGCTTAATCCTGCTGAAGATACAAATTTCTTACAAGTAACAAAGTATGCATCCTGTGTAAATTATTTGCATTTCCTCAGAAAGGTTTCTAACTTTTTCTGTCCCCTTGTCCATAAATACATTCACATATACTGAACACACATGTATTATATAAACCAAATTCTTTCTTGACAAAGTACTTTATGAGGGTTAAGAAGGGAAGTGGGTACTTTATGGAGAGATGTGGCAACATCAGAAACATCAGCATCTGATTTCATTAAAGCCCCAGGAGCATGAAACCAGGCCTCTCTGTAGCCACATGCCTCCTGTTTCTAATCTCTACACACAACTCCATGTCAAACTCACGAGTACCAAATGCTTTAATATCTAGGGAAAGAGGCTCTACAGCCTTACATAGTAAGTGACTCCAAGATCAATTAACCCCAAATTCAAATCCTAACTTGAGTACTGTTAAGTTTTCTCATTTAATCCATCAGAAATTCATAGATTAGCTTCTAAATGTGAATTTCCAGAAGCAATTCTTTAGGCCATGCCTTTCCTGACGGACTCCTTCATGAGGGCTTCCTGCCTTCTAGTTATGTCCATTACATTAGAGCTGAACACTAACTTACCAATACAAATCAAACTAGTAGTTGTCATTTATAAGGGCATTATATAATATGTATCAAAAGAGAAGCACAATGACTGAGCTCCTAAGCGCCAATTAAGGGACACATGGAGGTAAGGGGGGCTTTTAGCACTCTTTCTTGTGGATGTTCAAGTACCAAGTACCCCCATGAGGACGGCCTAGAAGATCCTGGACTCCCCAGTCACAGGCCTTTTCCACATTGGCAGCCAGATTTACCAGTGAGGAACAGGACACAGTTAGGAAGCCTGAAGATGGGAGAAACAGGTTCTGACCTTAATACTATTACACCAGCCATGGAAGGCCCATGGAGAGAGGAGACATGGAGAGGGCAGACAGCCATATTCACTTCTTCCTCACATCCTCAAGCCCCATGTTTAGTGCATGCTAATACACAAAACTGTAATTTTATAACAAGAAAGTAGTCTTGATCAGCTTACCATCAGCTCCCAACGTGGACTTTCACCAAGTTATAGTCAACCCTGATTCTCTTATAAAATAATCACTCTGAGAACATCCTCAGTCAGGGAGTAGTACACTTACCAGCTAATTTTCCTGTAATCAAAACGGTGTCTTCAAAGAGCCATATATTTGCTTGGCTTTGCGGGAACAGTGAAAGTGTAACTGAAGAATATACTGTGAAATAGGACAACACAATCAAAGTATTTAATGTAGGGGAAACTGAGGCAGGTATAGTTCTGTCACAGTGTGTCCCAAAGGACTCTATATCCTACCACAGAAACTCTTGCTCATCCATGTTCACTGCCGCTCTGTTCATAACAGCCAGAAATCAGAAACAGCTTGGCTGTCCACCAACTGATGGATGGATAATGAAGAAGTGGTACATTGATGCCATGGACTATTATTCCACTATTAAGAAAAATGAAACTGGAGCAAGCTAGAAACAATATCCTGAGTGAGATAACCCAGAGCCAGAAAGATATATGCCATATGCATGTTAGATTTAAAGCTTTCTATATGTATGTGCTCCAATTAAAATAATCACAGAGGCTAGGTGCCTAGAAAGGGTCCAAGGCAGAGGATGTGACATTCCAAGGAAAGGGAAGTAGAATGTAGTTCAAAGAGATAAGGGGGAAACTAGAATAGGGTTAGATGGGGGAGGGGAGAGACAGTGGAGTACAGGAGGTACTATGAGGAGGGAACACTGATACTGAGGCCTTTTTAAAGCCATGTGGAAATGCAGAAGCTTCCTAAAACATATCCATATATTAAATAAATGTAAATGAATCAGCATATAATGGGAAAGACAACACCCCAACTAGACATTTTATGTAAACCCCTCAGCCCCAGGAATGGGTTACATCTTGGGGAGTCATTGGACAAAGAGGCCCCATAAATCCCCATCCCCAACATCACAGGGAGTTGCCAAGGCTACTGGTTACTGTCACATCC
The DNA here is from genome assembly GCA_902729485.2 of Mus minutoides. Lineage (NCBI taxonomy): Eukaryota > Metazoa > Chordata > Mammalia > Rodentia > Muridae > Mus > Mus minutoides. Next base: position 115,699 of record LR750596.1, read on the forward strand.
TAATGGTAAAAGCTCTGTTTCTGGAGATATTACCCACTTATGTCATTGAACACAGAGAAACCAAGCTGATGATCAACTAGAAGTTTTACCCATACGAACTATGATTCATGATGCTGGAAAGTACCCTGCACAGGACTAGGGGAGAGAGGTAATCAACAGTATCACCCAGCTACACACCCTGAGACCTACAGCACTGACTTGTCCGCAAGACAGACTGCTATAATGGTACCACAAATATTACTAGACTAACCAATCACTTTATTGAAGTTAAGTTTCATTCCATGAAGTGGAACCCATACCTGACATTGCTAAGGTGACCAAGAACCTGAGGCTAAACAGATCATGGGCCATAAGGAAAACCTATGATCATTCTGCTAATGGAACATAGCAATACAATGACTGCTGATGACATTATCGCTACACCCATAGATCAGTGGCTCACTCAACCCTCACCAAAGAAGGGTTTGCAGGGAGGGATAATTACCACAGGCAGTGTGCACGCCTCTGTGGAGATGAAGTAAGTGCCTTCATGACTGCTATGATCCCAGGACTTGTGTCAACCTGAATTTCACCACCAAAGAAAGCTATTGTGTTTTAAAAAAAAAATGGGATTTTGGGAGTAATGAGTTAAGAAAGCAGAGGCCTCATCAATGAAATCAGACTGCCTTAAAAACACCCCCAAAGCTCTTTCCTCCATGTGAGGAAAAAGTGTGAAGGCATCATCTGTAAAAAGGAAAGAAGCTCTCCAGTCAGTGAGCAAGCTCTCATCTCCAGTCAGTGAGCAAGCTCTCATCTCCAGTCAGTCAGCAAGCTCTCATCTCCAGTCAGTCAGCCAGCTCTCATCTCCAGTCAGTCAGTCAGCAAACTCTCATCTCCAGTCAATCAGCCAGCTCTCATCTCCAGACAGTCAGCCAGCTCTCATCTCCAGTCAGTGAGCAAGCTCTCATCTCCAGTCAGTGAGCAAGCTCTCATCTCCAGACAGTCAGCAAGCTCTCATCTCCAGTCAGTGAGCAAGCTCTCACCTCCAGACAGTCAGCAAGCTCTCATCTCCAGTCAGTGAGCAAGCTCTCACCTCCAGTAAGTCAGCCAGCTCTCATCTCCAGTCAGTGAGCAAGCTCTCATCTCCAGTCAGTCAGCCAGCTCTCATCTCCAGTCAGTCAGCAAGCTCTCATCTCCAGTCAGTCAGC
>LR750596.1:118918-277828 GCA_902729485.2 Mus minutoides
AAAAAAAAGAAAAAAAAAAAGAAAAAAGAAAAGCCATGTGCTCTAACCTGTGTGATTTCAGAACAGTCCTCTCTGTGAGCTCCCTATGTTTATTGTAGCCAGAGGTCTTGTCATGTGCTTCTAAAACACATACATTAAATGTTACCGAATACAAGTATACATATGTGTTTAATTGATAGGCCACTTTGTTTTGTATAAAACAAAGTAAAGGAAGAAAGAGTAATATTAAATACAAAAAAAAAGGAGAAACAAAACAAAACAAAACAAAACCTCCTCTGTAAAAACCAAAAGTCAAAGGAATTTCCTATTAAATTTGATACCTGTACTTATAGCAAATATATACTTTAAATAGTTACTTCCTGGCCATACTAATAAGACCAAAAGAGGGTTTTGACTAATTCCTGTGCTTCAAACAGCAGTCTGAAAAATTCTCAGAGCCTTTGGATTAAAATATCCCAATGTGTGAATAAGATCCTAAAGGAAATTCACAAAATAACTGGAAATCCCATTTGCTCTAAGCTTGTAGAGGAACGGAGAGCAAAATTAAGAACACTGGCTCCAGATGCCCCGATGCTGGCCTTGACTGATAAAATGATTTAAAACAATCCCTCCTCAAGAATGGGCCAAAAATATGATCAGAAAACCTACTTAGAGGGGAAAGGATCATCAACACTACACCTCTTTCCTGGTGACACCCCTGCAGCTACACTGACAATCACTAATAAGCTTAGGGAACACAGAGGCCTGGCCAGCAAATTCCTCTCTAGTCCAACTTGGAAAAGGACTAACCAGCTTTGCTCTTGTAATTGTTTCCTCCCGGATTCTATCTAATGAAGCTGGCCTCCTAAAATATGGCCATTTTCTGATGCACGTACATTCATAAACATGCAAACACACACACACACTCACAGACACACACAGACACACACACTCACATACAGACATTCACACTCACACATACACACACAGACATATATACACATATACACACACAGGGTTCATTGCTGGAACCACATGTTATCCTATTTGGCAAACCTGAAAGGTCTCTCTTAATGTTAAGGCAAGGAGAAAATAAGCTAGTAACTCCCTCCCATACCACCTCCTATGCTCTTCGTCCCACATTATTCCTTAGCTGTGACCTGCATCACATTAACTGGTGTATCTCCTCCCCACCAATGTTTAAAAACCAATCATTGGTTAAATCGGAGTTTCTTTGCCTAATCCTTGAACATGGTTTATCTCTTACCCCAGTATAAGCTAGAGCCAAAACATTTTGGAAAGAAGAAAAAGAAAAAGAAACAAAACCTTGGCTGAAAGCTTGAAAAGTCTGGTCAAAGCAATTCAAAGGTTGTAAGAGAGTTTTAAAATATAAAAGAAATTTAAGTTATGAAGAATTACCTGCCCTTGACTTAAACAGGATGCTCTGACTTCCCCAGGGCAGCCGATGAAGCAAGCAACACTGGCAGCCAGAAGCACCACGTATCCAAGACACACCCCCTTCCCCACTCCCAACAAAAAGGCTTTGCCATTACATGAAGCAGATCCCTCTTGGTTAAATATATATAATTTTCAACCAGCAATGCAACTGTCTCCATGATCTATCTTCTTTTCTCCATTGTTTATTCAGCTTTCTGTAGGTGTGGTATTTTCTCTGTCACTTAATTATAATCATTATATCAGGCCCACACAATCTTCTTTTCAATATGTCATGATTAGTTTTAAAACGGTCCAATAACAAATGATTTTAACTGCTCTAGGAAACATATAATTTAAATGCTGGGGGTGGGGGGGAACCTGAAATAAAACGCATAGTGATGAGCTATGTCCTGGGAGTACTGATTACTACCTACTGTGGGTATTAAGTTGTATGGATCAACAAAACTCATTGAATATTACATAGGCATAAAGAAATGTCCTTTTAAAAGAAAAGTTTCCTATGATACAGGGGTAGGGAACTCAGGTTCTGAAAAGGACTTTTAAAAATAGTTATAGGTACATATTAGGGTGATGCTAACATCTTGCTGTGGGAGAGAGGAAGAATTACAAGCCCACTGCGTTCTGAGAGAATCTGGCAATACCTCATTGTGTCGCTTCCAATAGGTAGGTTACAACTGCACAGACAATACCACTGAAGGTCCAGATTTCTCTGGTATAAAAACCAGCCTACATTTTCCCCATTACATTGTAAGCAAGCAACTACAATACTTTCATACTGCAATGTTTTCTAGAAATATAATGCCAACATACAAGCTTTTAGAAATCGAATAGTAAATACTTTAAGGAAATAGATTCAAAAGACTTTAGAAGAATATGTCTCTTTGCCAAGAAAAACTCCATTAGAAGTATTTTAAAAGGCTAAATATGCTCACACTCTGCCTGCCACCGGCCTGTCCTGTATGTCTTTTTGCTGCTCTGCCACTCCTTCCTTCACTGAATGCAAAGGATGAAGAAATTGCCATACTCATCTTTGACAATGGCTCTGGCATGTGCAAAGCTGGCTTTCTTAGCGGTGCCACCCCCAGGGCTGTGTTTCCTTTCATCATCAAGAGCTCCCGACACCAGGGATTCATGGTAGGCATAGGCTAGAAAAACTCCTACGTAAGTGAAAAGCCCCTTAACAAATGGGATATCCTGAGCTGGAAGTGTCCTAACAAGTAAGGCACTGTCACCAACTGGGATGACATGGAGAAGATCTGGTACCACACCTTCTACAACAAACTGTGTGTGGCCCCAGAGAAGCACTGTGCCTCTTATCAATGCTCCCCCTGAACTCCAAATCTAACAGAAGATGATGCAGATAATATTTGAGATCTTCAATACCCCAGCCATGTGCGTGGCCATTCAGGTGATGCTGTCCTTGTATGCATCTGGGCACACCACTGGCATTGTCATGGACTCTGGTTATGGGGTCACACACAGTGCCCATCTACAAGGACTAAATCCTTCCCCATGCCATCTTGCATGTGGACCTGGCTGGCCAGGACCAAACACACTACCTCATGAAGATCCTGACTACATCTAATAAGTCTACAGCTTTACTACTACAGCTGAGCTAGAAATTATGTGACATTAAGAAGTTGTGCTATGTTGCTCTAGATTTTGAGCAAGAAATGCCTATTGCTGCATCTTCATTCCCTTTGGAGAAGAGCTATGAGCTACCTGATGGACAGATGATCACCATGGGCAACGAGTGGTTCTGATTTCCAGAGGTTCTCTCCCAGGCTTCCTTCTGGACATAGAGTCCTGTGACATCCATGAGACCACTTTCAACTCCATCATAAAATATGATGTAAACATGCACAAGAAAAAAAAAGAAGAAGAAGAAGACTATGTCTCAACAAAAAGTAGGCAGCAGTGAAGAGCACAGAAATACAGTTTTAAAACATTTGTTCTGAATAAGGACAAATGTTTACTCCCTATGAATCCATTCAGGAAATGCTCAGTTACTGCTGACTTCGGTTCACGCCAGCCCTGGGCTAGAGTTGGTGATAAAAAAACATCAATAGAGCCTTGGGAAATCTTAGGCAAGAGAAAACAACACAGGAGGGAGGGGAAACTGCAGAATTTCTGAGAATAGTGGAAGAAAAAGCAACTCTGAAACATAGGAAAGCACCTTCTATAGTACCCATCATAAAGCTCCATGAAATTGAGCAAAAGTTACCTCAGAGTTGATATTCTTACAAGAATAGTCAAGATAGGGATTGAATATTTCCCTTTGGAATCAGTTCACACTGGTATTTTAAACAAGGAGCACATTGACATTTTGAGTTCAGAGACCCTGAGGGCCTGGCCAAGCATTCTCTGGTTTTCTCTAGGATCTGAACTGTTGGTCTCTTCCTAAGGAGAAGTTACAGTAAGAATGCCAAAGATGCCAAGTTTCTGCTGCTGACCCAACTCGGACATTAGTGGGGGCATTCGGAGGTCTCGTTTGCTCTCTGTATATCACTTTAATACATTTAATATTCAGTCACAGAAATGTCTTAATTTATAGCTGGGCAAACACCCATCTTAAGGTATAAATAGAAAACATCTGGTTCTAATGTAAAAGTCTGTGTATTTATAACTTTGAATGGAGACATACCAGTCTTGATTTCAATAAAGAGGATATTGATTCCCAGCTCAAGGCTAACATCCAAAGTCCTCTGGCATCTGCCACCACCTTCCTCTGCAACCTCTAATCCTGCTTTTCCACGATCCGGCAAACCACAGCCTATCCAACAACTCTCACCCACTGCCTGATGGTATTAAAAGAAAAAAAATTTTTTTTTCTTGTAACTCAGTCAAGCTCATTGGTCTATGAATCTATGGCTACCTTCCCTATACTTGCACACTTGACAGTTGTCTTAGTGACCATATGACCTGCAAAGACTAACTTACCTACTATCTAGAATTTTACAGAAAAACTTTGCGGAATCCTCCTCTATGCTGCTACATAAATGGATCACTAGTCACTATCCAAGACCAAATACACACAATGCTGGCTAGTTTTCTAGCAACTTAACACAAGCCAGAGTCATCAGAGAGTAAGGAGCCTTGATTGAGAAACTGCCTCTATAAGATTAGGCTGTAGGACATTCTCTTAATTAGTGACTGATGTGGGAGAGCCCAGTCCATTGTGATGACACTACCCTGAGCTGATGGTCCTGGGACCTTTAAGAAAGCAGGTTATGAAATCCATGAAGAGCAAGCCAATAAACTGCATCCCTCCAAGGTCTCTACATCAGTTCCTGCCTCCAGGTTCCTACCCTGTTTGAGTTCCTCTCCTAACTTCCTTTGAGGAACATCGATATGGAAGCAGAAACCAAATAAACGCTTTCCTCCTCAAGTTGCCTTGGTCATGGTGTTTTATCATAGCAATAGTAACCATAACAAAGACAAAGAATTTTTATAGAACCTCTGTGTAAGGTTTCAAACCTGGGACAAATGGCTGAGATTCATATTTAACAGCAGACCTGGCCACCAGGTTCTCCCTATATCCCTCAGTCCCTATCTGTTATGAGAGCTCCTTGCTAGCACTCCCTGGCCACTATCCTAAACTTCTCCAGCTCAGCAGTTGGGCTGCTCTTCCCCTACTGCCCTCCCCTATATAATACATTTTGGTTACCTTTCTCTTTGCACCTTTGGGTCAGTACCCTGGCTGTTGCACCAGGGGCCTCTGCTCTCCCATCTTCCTCCCCTCCTCCCCACATGGCCCAGCTCAGTCTTGTCAAGTCAACTCTGGACTCTCCTAAATGTCTCTGCCTTTGGCTATGCTCCCCCACATATCTATAATAAACCTTGTTGTAGAAATTTTTAATCTTAAAAATTTTACCCTGCCTTTGACCATTTCATTTCTGGATAAAATAGACACACACACACACACACACACACACACACACACACACACACAACCTTTTTACTTACAATAAGCCTTAAACACCACAAGAGTTGGGCAGATGTCTACTCTTTATGCTATTAGAATCTACTTTCTATCAACAATCCCGAATTATTACTTACTACATATCTGAGCGGCTCTTACCTCCAATTGGCCAGCCCTCAAGGCCACATTTTCATGGCCCTGACTCACCTAACCCTGAGATTCTCTCTCTCTCTCTATCAACCTTCTTCCTCCCATGGTTCTCCTCAGACCCCAAGCCTGGGAACCCTAAACCCTGTTTACTTCTCTTCTTCTCTTCTGCTCCACTATTGGCTGTCAGCATCTTTATTCACCTATCAGAAATAACTTTGGGCAAGGTCACATGACTCATTTGGGTCTCTGTGCCAACTCTCTTGCCTTGGGGACCTCTCTTAGCATTGCAATACACAGTACAAAACCAAACCTCTGCACCTTCTCCTCCACCTTTCCTTTCCTTTCCTTTCCTTTCCTTTCCTTTCCTTTCCTTTCCTTTCCTTTCCTTTCCTTTCCTATGATACTTCTATTCTGACAGGTCCCAGAGCGTATGATACTTCTATTCTGACAGGTCCCAGAGCGTATGATACTTCTATTCTGACAGGTCCCAGAGCGTATGATACTTCTATTCTGACAGGTCCCAGAGCGTATGATACTTCTATTCTGACAGGTCCCAGAGCGTATGATACTTCCTGATGATTACTTTGCTTTTCCACGGCTATGTCCTCTCACTCTACAAAGCTAGGTATCTTCATAACAGTTTCACACACAGACTCTTGGGTTTTTTTCTATTCACTTTACATGTCCATCATTGCCCCTCCCTCCTGGTCTCCCATCTCATGATTTCCTCCCACCCCTATCCTCTTCTCCTCTGAAAGGGTGGAAGCACCCCTGGGTATCCCTCCACGCTGGCACATCAAGTCTGCCCGGGAGGTGGGGGGTGGGGTGGTAGGTGCATCCTTGCCCAGTGAGGCCAGACAAGGCAGTCAAACTAGAAGAACACATTCCACATACAGACAACAGCTTTAGGAATAGACTCTGCTCGCTTTGTTCTGAAGCAGCATAAAGGCTGAGCTGCTATCTGATACATATGTGTGTGGGGGTGGGGTAGGGCTAGGTCCAGCCTGTGTATGCTCTTTGGTTGGTGGTTCAGTATCTGGGAGCCCCAAAGGCTCCATTTTAGTTGATTCTGTTGGGCTTCCTGTGGAGTTCTTATTCACTTCGGGGCCCTCAATCCTTCTCTGAATTCTTCCCTAAGAGTCCCCAAGCTCCATCCAATGTTCTGCTGTGGGCAGCCCTGTGTTGTCTATGGGGTTGCTCTGTGGACATATACTAGTTGGGGAAAGGGTGGCGCAGGGAAAGGAAAGAGAAGATGAGGACAGGATAGCTGTAGACTACACAAGGAAAAGGGAGACCAGAAGTGGCTACGCTCCTAGGAGAATCGGGTAGCGTTAGGGGCCGTCCTGAAATCACGGCCTGATTGTAACTTCAGCACAAAGTTTTGTGCCTCAACCTGCAGTAGCCAGTGAAGAATACATTGCTACAATAACAATAAATATAAGGTTCATTTGGTTTTTGGAAAATAGTATGATATCACGTGGGAACATTGAACCTGAGAAGTTCACTACACAATGCCTAAGGGCAGAACTTCCTAAATGCAAGACAATATACCACAGAAAAGAAGAAACATTTTATTATCACAGTTACAAACAAGCATCAGCATGGAGGGTTTGCAAGCCTTTCTTTCAGGATGTGAGTGCAATTTCCCTATTTAATTGAAACAAGACTAAAAGCTTAGAAAAGAGCTGAGGACAGCAAAGGAGCTTAGAAAGAGAAAGGTCATGTAATTATGCATTCTGTAGGCAGAGAGGGCTTACACAGCTTAATCCCAACAGCATTTCAAACGGACACACTAACTGCCTTCCTTTAAAGGCACAAAATGGCACTGAATTAAAAAATAAAAATAAAAAAGCCATCTCTTTATTGCTTAAGCCCCAGAATTAGATCCAAAAATAGTATTAGCTGTGAAAAAGGAAGGGAAGGGAAGGGAGAGGGGAGGGAGAAAAGGAGAGAGAGAAAAAATACTGTTTATCTTGGAAACAAATTAATTTACAACGACCTGGAAACTAGTGTTTATTTCAGAGAAAATGTTAAATCTAAGAAATTAAGGAGATACAAGGACATAATCTTCAAAGGCAAAAACAGAAAAAAAAGTTATAGAACAAGTAAAATACTTGCTGTTCCCTGTAGGACTAAAAGCTTGAAGTGGGTTCATCAAAGCTAATGAAATAGATCCTGCAAAGAGTCTTTATAAGCCACAAATAAGCCACTCTGTGGGGGAGCAAATGAGAGCCCTGAACTATTGGGCTTTAGCTGAGTGAGCTCCTACCCACAGAGCCCTTTACCTCGGGTAAAGAATCAGCTTTACCCAACCTCCCAAACACACTGTCCCAGCTCACCCCCAGCCTCTAATCTCTTCTACTCTACCTTCCTTTTTTCTGAGGCAGGGTTTCCCTTGGTAGCCCTGGCTGTCCTGGAACTCACTCTGAAGACCAGGCTGGCCATAAACTCAGAAATCCACCTGCCTCTGCATCCCCTGTGTTGAGATTAAAGGTGTGTGCCTCCACTGCCTTGCCTACCCTACCTTCTTAAAATGCATATAATTTACTGTTTGTGTTGATTTTTTTGTTTGTTTGTTTGTTTCCCTAACTAGAATTATACCTGTTTAAACTTTTGGACTTTTTCATTTATTGAAATATCCTCAAACACGAATACTTGTTTTTGAAAGATTTATTTTCAATGATTTGAATGAAAAAAATTAATGAATGAATTTCCTTTTGCGTACCACAAGGCAGGACCACTTAGAACCAACTAGTCATTGCAGAGAATGATACAAAAGGAGACAGATGAGACTCAAGCAGAAGACTGAACAAGGAGAAAATGCATTTGCTAAGCTTTGACTTTAGACAAAGTACACATTGTCTGACTCTTTACAGCTTCCTTCAGCAACTGCTTCCACAGAAAGACATCATCAAAAGGGCAGCAAATCATCCAAAAGGAGCAACAAATGATACTTATTAGAAAACAAACAAACAAACACAGCTTCCTTCCCAGGCTCGGCATCCAACCCTGCAGCCACCAAGGTGGACATCCACAAAGAGCTGGATTGTCACCTATGAAATTGTTAAGGTTGATGTGATGATCACCAAGGAAGGTATCCACATGCCCACACACTGAGCTGGCAAACAAAAGTGGATCCAACCTTTGACCTTTGTAACATGAAAGCCATAAAGTCTTTCAAGTCCTGGGGCTATGTGAAGGAACAGTTTTCCCAGAGATTTTTCTGTGGCTGTTTTACCAGAAAGGGTCTCCATTATGTCCACAATGACCTCCACCTGTTTCCCAAGGTGGCTTTGGCCACCCTCTTCCATAGACAACCTGAGACTATCTTTGGTCCAAAGGTCTGGAGAGTGAGCAACCTCAAAATTCACAAGGGAGGAAGCCAACAGAGACATCTACAGAAGGAATGCTGTGTCCCTCCCCCCACCCCACAACTCGGACAAGATGCCTGAGCCGAGACTGGCTCAGCAACAGAATCCAGTGCAGAGGATTCTCTGGTTGAGGACATGGTCAACCACCTCAGTGGAGTTGGAAAACTGGAGAAGACTGATTTATGTTGGATAAACTATAATCCAAAAGAAGAAGAAGAGGAGGAAGGGGTGCGGGAAGGTGGGGGAGGAGAAGGAGAGAGAGAAAGAAAGTGGGCAAATATGAAGCTTCCGTCAATTGTTTCTTATACAACTTTACAATGAGTTACATAGGTAGTAAACATGAGAATATATGTAGGGAGATTGTTAGGAAATCATGGCAATGATTTAAGAGCTTTTTGAATACAGAACTGATCCAAAATCTATTTCATACAAATTTGAGTTCCTTGATAAACTACTAATTAAAAAAGAAGCACTCACATAAAGTTGAGAGAGAAATAAGGTGGGGGAAGGAAATGAAGATGTGTATCGATATACAGATCTGATCAAGATCTCATATTATATATATGAGATAGATAGATAGATAGATAAATTTTAATGAGTACACAAAAATAATGTTGTTAAATTTAAAAAGAGCTAAAGATATAGTTGTGTGGCAGAGCATATATCATGCACCAGGTCTGAGATTCAATCCCATTTGAGATATGGCTACTGTGTTGTGATATGAATATGAAATGTCTCCCACAAATGAGCTCATGAGTTTGGTCGCTTGGTGCCCTGCTTAGGGTGCTATTTGAGACACTTATAGGAACCTCTGCCTGGTGAAGTTGGCTCACTCAGGGTTACCTTTGAGGATTATAGCATAGACCAGCTTTAACCTGGTTCTCTTTAACCTTTCCACCAAGTTACAAAAGACTGCTGCCATATATACCCCTGTCCACACAGCTGTCCCTACCACTATACCTTCACCTCATGATGGATTCTACCCAAAAACTTTGAGCCCAAATAGATCCTCCCTCCCTTAAGTCACTTCCATCGGGTGCTTTGTCACAGCGATGAGAAAGGTCACTAATACAACCACTTTTAAAATGAGCTCTTCTATTCTATTTTACATGAGCTCTTGAGACCCAAGGTGTATGTAAAACTGTTCTTTTGCTTTTACAAATCAATAATATTTCATGGTAGTGATGTACCAGAGTCAGCTTTAATCATTTACTTATTATAAAATGTATTTGTTTCTAATTTGGTGCCTTCTTGATGTAAATAAATCAGATATGAACATCTGTGTTATAAAAAACAAACAAACAAAAAACAAACAAGCGTCATCTACCAAGGGTCTTTTAATAGCACTGATTGGTCTGCTATGTCTTTCAAATATGCTGATGGGAATAGATACAGAAAAGAGAAAAATGCCTTCCAGGAAACCACAATTCCTCAATGTTCCCTCTCATGAATGAAAAGCAGAAATCAGGTTATATTCATTAACTAGGGCACAATGTCCCCTTGAGGACTGATTAAGTGTAAATTATTTGAATTAGACACAGAGTGCTCTAGCTTTCTTTGAAATTTACTGACGTGATATTCTTGAGTATTCCCAACTTGGTGTAACTAATGGACAAAGAGCAGATGAGATGATGTATTTCCCAGGCCAATGAAAGAACTATCCACTGACATACATATAATTGATATTCTGAAAAGAACGGCCTCTAAGACTGAAAATGTCTCCCCCAAAACATCTCCCAAAATTTTCCCTTAAAATGTCTTAAAAGGACCTTAAGTAGTAGCTATCAAATATCATTACTGTTTTTAATTTCACAACTCTAAGCCTGGGACCTAGAGTGAGGCAGAATCAATTTCTGGAGTTGGAATTTATCTATTCCCAAACAAGTGTTCATAAGGCAGAACTCCCTGTGGAAAGGTCAGGGGTTTCCATCTCCTGCCAAGAGAACTGTCCAACACTGCCCAATGGTCATCATCTCACAAAGAAATTATGTGCAGAGCACACAATTCCCAAATACACTGATGTTTTAAAATACTGAAGTGTATGATAAATGGATATTAGCCCAGAAACTTAGAATACCCAAGATACAATTTGCAAAACACAAGAAAATCAAGAAGGAAGACCAGCATGTGGATACTTCATTCCTCCTTTGAATAGGAAACAAAATACCCATGAAAGGAGTTACAGAGACAATGTTTAGAGCTAAGATGAAAGGATGGACCATACAGAGACTAACCCACCCAGGATCCATCCCATAATCAGTCACTAAACTCAGACACTATTGCATAGGACAGCAAGTGTTTACTGAAGGGACCCTGATATAGCTGACTCCCACAGAAGTGGATGCTCACAGTTATCCATAAGATGGAGCACGGGGCCCACATTGGAGAAGGTAGAGATAGAACCCCAGGAGCTGAAGGGGCCTGCAACCTTAGAAGAGGAACAACAATATGAACTAACCAGAACCCCCAGAACTCGTGTCTCTAGCTCCATATGTAGCAGAAGATGGCCTAGTCAGCCATCATTGGGAGGAGAGGCCCCTTGGTACTGCAATCTTTATATGCCCCAATACAGGGGAATGCCAAGGCCAAGAAGTGGGAGTAGGTGGGCAGGGGAACAGGGTGGAGGGAGGGTGGAGGGAACTTTCGGGATAGCATTTGAAATGTAAATTAAGAAAATATCTAATAAAAAAATTGGAAAAAAATACTGAAGTGTAAAAAGTATTGATCGCAGCATCAAAGACCATGGTAAATTTACAAAATTTATTTAGCACAATGCTTTGAGTTCATCTAAATGCTTCTTTTGTAAACTCCTTACTATTAACAGCATCACAACCTAATGTTAAAAAGGAAGGGTATGACCTCTTAAAATGTATGCAAGAGTTTAGCAATTGACTATTGAAAGTGAATCACATGGCCAAAATCAGTAAATATATCATGTGTTGTCCCTAAAACAAAAGTCCTAGAAGGTGAAATCTGGAGCCACAGCTCCCAAATAATGTGCAAAACTTAGCAAAATGATAAAAATGTTCGTAGGAGTTCCAGAAGATTTTTTTTTTGGTCCTTGTAAGCACAACCACACTAACACAACAAGAGTTGGGTACCACACTCTTGTTTGCAGTCTCAACATTCTATCCTTTTATCACTCAATTCAATTGCATTCCTGGTAATTCTGTAAAACTCAGTTTCCAGTTGCTGCTCTGACAGACAGCAAATATTGCATTCAGATTAACTATATGCTGGCCAGTTTATGTCAACGTAAAACAAGGTGAAGTCATTTGGAAAGAGGGAACTCCAATTAAGAAAACACCCTTGACCAGAGCAGCCTGTTGTCATGGCTGTAGGGCAGTTTGCTGACATGGAAATGCCCAGCTCACTGTGGGTGCTTCCAATCCTGGGTAGATGGCCCTGAGTTGCACATGAAAGCAAACATAGCAAGCGAAGAGGAGCAAGTCACTGAGCAGCATCCATCCATGGCTTCTGCTTCAGCTCCTGCATCCAGGTTCCTGCCTTGAGTTCCTGCCCTGACTCTCCTCAGAGATGGAGTTTGGTCTGAGGGTTGTGATAGAGTATGACCTGAGAATCATAAGATGAAATAAACCTTTTCATCCTGAAGTTGTTTGTGATTATGGTAGCTATGACAACAATAGAAACCCTAATCAAGATAAATTGTGAGCAAGAAATGAGGGTGGCAGTGTTCTCTCTTATCACAGAGTGTGTAAAGCTGCATGGTACTTAATAGACATATCCATCTCACTACATAACTAGCAAATATGTATTTTTCCAACTGATTAGTGTTATTAAAAATTAGATTGACACTTAATGGACACAAAAATAACTCACTGAAGTATCAAATGAGCTATGAATCCACAAAGTTTAGGAGCCTCTGTTTGCGCCACCTTCATGTCCTATACTCACTAAGCACCTACCATGTACAAAATGTATCCTGTTCACTGAAAAGGAGACAAAGAAATAGTTGTCTTTAAATATGTGTGTTTACTATTTAGAGAGAGTAATAATATGGAGGAAAGTATAGACAAATATTTCAGAGTTCAGCAATCTGCATAATCAAATAATCAAATTTGCAGGCAAATTGATGGAACTAGAAAATATCATCTTGAGTGAGATAACTCAGACCCCAAAAGAATATGCATGCGATGTACTCCCTGATATGTGGATATTAGCCAAAAAGTTAGAATACAACCTGATATGTGGATATTAGCCAAAAAGTTAGAATACAACCTGATATGTGGATATTAGCCAAAAAGTTAGAATACAACCTACAGACCATAAGAGGTCTGTTTTTAACAGGCAGAAAGGCCCAAGTGAGGAGGCTTCAATCCCACTTAGAAGGGGAAAGGAAATAATCACAGGAGGCAGAGGGAGGGAGGGACCTGGGTGGGCAAGTGGAGAGAGAGAGGAAAAGGGGAACAGAATCATATTTGGTGGACAGAGGAGAAGCCCATAGGTCCAAGAGAATGAATGAAAATAAGCAGCTTCAGGGGATGGGAGGTGTGGGGGAACCCTTTAGAAAGTACCAAAGATCCAGGAGATGAGACACTCTCAGGACTCATTGGGGGTGACCTTAGCCAAATTGCCCAACATTGGAGAGAGGGAACTTGAAGAGTCCACCTCCAGTAGCTAGACAGGGCCTCAAGTAGAGGGATGGAGTTACCAACACACAGTCACAATTTCTGACCCAGAATCATTCCTGTCTAAAAGAACTACAGGGACAAAAATGGAGAAGAGATGAAGGAAAGGCAGTACAGTGACTGGCCCTACTTGGGACCCATCTCATAAGCCAGAGGGTAGGCACCAAGGCCTGACAATGTTACTGATGCTATGATGTACTTACAGACAGGAGCCTGGCAATGGCTGTCCTCTGAGAGGCTCGACCAGCAGCTGACTGAGACAAAAGCAGATACTTCCCATTGGACTGAAGTTGGGGACCTCTATGGCTGAATTAGGGGAAGAATTGAAGAACCTGAAGAGGAGAGTGACCCCATAGGAAGACCAGAAGTCTCAGCTTATCTAGATCCCAGGGAGCTCCCAGAGACTGGGCCACCAACCAGGAGCATACACTGGCCAGTCTGAGGCCCCAGCACAAACATAGCAGAGATCTGCCTGGTCAGACCTCAGTGGGAGAAGATGAGCTTAATCCAGGAGAGACTTGAGGCCCCAGGGAAGGGCGAGGTCTGGTTGGGAGGGAGGAATGGGATGAGGAATTGTGGAAAGGGGGATCAAAGGTGGGGACACCAACTGGAATATAAATTTAAAAAGAAAAGAATTGCATGCAGTGGCCAAATGTCTGTAATCGGAGCGCTGGGTAGATAGTAGACAATCAGGAGGACCCCTAGGGCCTAACTAATAAGCTCCAAGTTCATTGTGAGACTCTGTGTCAAAAAATAAGGTATAGAACAATTGAGGAAGACACCTGGACTCTACATGTATGCACATATACATGCCTGTGCATACACACAAACACAAGCATGAACATATACCAAACAGAAAGATTATACATTTGTATAGCATGTTATCATTGCTACCTTTTCCATGTTTCTTAACTCTCTTGACTCTGCTTAAAATCAGATTTACATGAAGAAATGCTGCTCCATTCCTGTCCATATTTATCAGAATCACTGAGATGGAAACCAGTCGATCTTATTTTCAAAGGGTCTGAGATGTTTTTATAAAGTGCAAGCAAGGCTGCGAACCACTGAGCCTGAATGACAACCTGCTTCATGGAGATCCGTAGATCTGACTCGAAACCATCCTCTCACAGTTCATAGTTGATTGTTCTTTTAATATAACAATTAAAATTAAATTATGGAACTTTAATTTTGGAAAAAGTATTCTGTCAGTTGTTCGTAACTCTTCTGCTCTGAACTCTGGCAGGGGTGAGCACCTCAGAGCGACAGATCTGGTATGCTGATAAGAGTAAAAGCTGACCTGGGTCTTCTGATGGCACTTGCTAGGTTACTCTTGGGGAAAGGCTAGAATCAACCACTGATTCCTAACGTAATGTCATTTACTTCGGTGTTTTTCCCATACGAAAATTACCCGGTTCTCTATGATTTTTTTTCTATCCCATTCCTTTAATTGCTTTTTTAAAAATATTATCTTTTTAGAAGATTTGGAATTTAGAAAAATCTAAAGGAAAATAAAATTTTTCTTGTTTTAGTTCCCAGAAGCAGCTTGGTTTATACTCAGTACTTTTAAAAAAGCCTGAGTGATACATACCTCCAGAGCTGAGATTGAAATGCATGTGTGTGCTTCATAAGCATGGGACAGATCAGAAAGAAACCCACTGAGCTGTTCCACTGACCATCTCGAGAGCCTCAGAGCCCTGGGTCTGACTCACTACACTTAGGTGTTTAAGGAAAGGGGTGGGGAGAAAATCAACTCCTAACCCATGTGATTGTGCTGTGTTTCTAAGGTTGTATCATAAGCCTAAATCCATGGTATTCAATATTCTTTAAGATTAGCACTATATTATTAAAGAAAATGGAATACCCTATTACAGAATGGCTAGCCATGTTTAATTTCTCACATTTGCAAACAAGGCTTTAACTAAAATCTAAGTGCCTTTGTCTAAGCCTTCAATTACTTCCTGCGGAGCATCGAAGGTATAGATGCTGCAAGGCTGCTGGATATGAATTGCTAAAATGCTTTCCTGAATGAAAACCCAATTTGTACTTTCAGCAGGAGAATATTCCTATTTGATTTTACTGTAGTCGATGTATCAGTGCAATTGTGTGTGGCTCCCGGGGGAGCTAGCATAAGAGAGAATGGTCAGAGAATGCTTTAAAACCAGCGTACTTTCTGGTAACTTATCTTTTCCTCCTTGCATTGCTGTTGGCTTTTGTTTTTCCCATCATCCCTTTTGTGCACTGAGGGAGCGTTTACCAGGAAAATTAAAAACACAAACAATAAGCAGAGCGCAAGAAGAGCTCGCCTGATGGCCTTCCCTTGATTTGCGTTTCCACTGGTGGGTTCATACCCTTTACTCACAGAAAAACAAAGAAGAAATGGCTTAATAAGACCCACTTCCCTTTTAAAGAAGGCTCCGGGATAAGTGTGCTTAAATCAATGGAGAGAAAATGGAGCTTACTTTGAAACTGCTGGGTGCACACTTCATTCGGCGTCTCTTTTAGAAATGGTCTGAAATCCCCTGTCAGCATTCCATTTAACCTGATGAGACTGTCAGTCTGGAAGAGTGGTTAGGTTTTAATGGAATGAGTCCCAGCATTTTCTCCAAGGCTTCAACTCGACGCTATTCAAACCTTAGAAAATATGTGAGATTTCCCTGTAATTTGACATCTGAAAGGGGTACTGGGTAGCCAAGAAATATTCAGGTACCAGGAGAATATGGTCTGCCTAAAACCTCAGCCAAGATGAACTCACATGAATGAGATAAGGGTGTGGGATTTACAGACACGCTCTGTAAATTTATTCTTTTCAGTGAAAAACACACCAAAAGATTGTAAAAACCAAAGCAGACATAACACAATCCAAACACAAAATATATTTTGCATGCAAGGAGAGTCCACAGGCAGCATGTCAGTGTTGGATGACAATTAAACTCAACTCAGTAAACCTCACTGGATTATGAAGGTGTCAGGTCCAGCATGAGCAACATGTCACAGCGGTTTCTGTTTATTCGACTGCAGTATATGCCAACATATAGGTAAATTTTATGCATGTTAGTATTGGATCTCATTTTTCTCCATTTCAAACTCTTGGTAGTTCAAGGTATAGTGGAAGGATCACATAAACATTGGTATCTACAAAGAATTATTGCCGGGCAGTGGTGGTGCATGCCTTTAATCCCAGCACTTGGGAGGCAGAGGCAGGAGAATTTCTGAGTTCAAGGCCAGCCTGGTCTACAAAGTGAGTTCCAGGTCAGCCAGGGCTACCCAGAGAAACCCTGTCTCAAAACAAAACAAAACAAAACAAAACAAAAGAATTATTGGCATACAGAAAGGGGAACATGAACTCTAGTCACAGAAATCAAATATTTTTATTTAAGAAGGGATTGAGAAGGGATCTCCTGGGGAATGGGAAGTCTGATTTCACAGGTGCTCTGGGGGCAGGAGGGGCTGGGGACAGGATGGATTAGATATGGGGAGGGAGAATATACTGGGAGAAACAACTTGAATTGGGGGTGAGGTAAAAACCTAGTGCAGTGGAAATTCCATGGTATCTGATAGTAACCCTAGAAAAGACTCGTGCTAATGGAGGACATGATGCCTGAAGTAGCCATCTTCTGTAACCAGGCAAGGCCTCAAGTAGAGGGATTTGTACACCAACCCAGTCACAAAACATGCGACCTGAAGATTGTCCTGCCTGCAGAGTCTGCTGAGACCAAAGCCTGGCATGATGGTCCTCAGAGAGACCAGAGAGACTTCATCTAGCAATGGATGGGAGCAGATGCAGAGTCTCCCAGCCAAACATGAGATGGAGCTCAGGGAGCCCTTCTGAGGAGCAGAAGGAAAGATCGGAAGAACCAGAGGGAAGATCTAGGAGCACACCACAAGAACAAGAACCACAGAATGAACTGACTGGGACCCGTGGGAGCTCACAGAGATCAGGGAATCTACAGGAGTCTGACCTAGGTCCTCTGCAAATGTAATGGCTGCGTAGTTTGGTGTTCTCGTGGAAACCCTAACATTGGAAGTCAGGGCTGTCCCTGACTCTTGCCTACTTGTGGAATGCTTTTCCTCCTACTTGGTTGCCTCATCCAGCCTGGATGTGGTGGTATCTGCCTGGTCTTAATATTGCTTATGTTTGGCTGATGTCCCAAGGAGGTCTGCTCTTCTCTGAGGGGAGGAGGAGGGGTGGATCTGGGGAAGAGGGGAGGTGCATGGGTAGGGTGAGGAGGACTGGGAGCAAGGGATGGAGGGGAAAACGTGGTTGGGATATAATATATGAGAGATTTTTAAAAATTAAAATATATATATACAGAAGAGTACATAAACTCTAAAATCTAGAATTTGAGGTAACGGCATGTCAGGAAGAAAGGGAAGCACGAGGAAGATGTCACCAAGGTTTTCTTCCAAAGGGAAGAGATGCAGGGCTAGATGGAAAGATGAACAACATCACTCACAGCAACTACGAAAAGCGAGCCAGCGAGCAAAGGGACAAGTCATGGTGTCCATGGAAGGAAGGTCCAGAAGCTCATGGCAAGACGATTTAGCTGTTAAAAAGACCTCTCTGGGGGCAATTTGTGAAACAAGCTGCACGGTGAGAGACAGCTACTGAAACACTAGGAGCAAAGAAAGAAAAATCAAAACTAGAGCAAAAGTCCTAGCAAGGACCCAAGGCAAAAGCAAGATGGCAGCTCATCACTGATGGGCTCTCGATGTGCTTAGATTTTTGTGTTTTGAAGGAAATATTTATTTAACAATTATTTATTAAGCAATACCTGTCCATTGGGGTGATAGGCTGTCACTGAAGAGCAGCCAAACAGAACAAAATGACATCGATCCATATTCTATGAACAGAAAGTCTGTGGAAAGCTACAGACAGATCAATAGGCCACTTTTACAGAGAGCGAGAGCTTTGTTAAGGCGAATACTCGGCCAGGACAAAAAGCCAGATGGCAGTCCACAGAAGGCCCGGGCAAAGGAAATGCACTGTCAAGAAGTCTCTCTTCACTTTAGCAAGCAGAGGCTAACCAGCTGGGAGGGAACAGACAGGCAGACACAGACACCGATGCTAACACAGCCGAGGGCCAGGCTGTAGCCAGGAGCACTGGACACAGACTGACGGGAAGGGGACTAAGAACTCAGCCTCTGTTCACAATACACTGTTTCTACAAAATTAAGCAACTCCAATAGGATTTCTGTATAAAGACAATTTATACAATGTAATAGTCATGGGCATACCTGCTAAATATTATAGTAAATGTTGATACATGATCCACATTTGTGAGTGACCATAGTACTTGATTTGCTTTTCTTACTTCTGTTAAGCAAATAAAGTAAGTTGTTCATTTAAACATTCTTTGAATTGATCTGGGATGAAATGGACAGAAAAAGTCTAATTTGAAGTCAAGATTTATTTAGCCAATAAACGTTGGCTAAGTAAGAACACCAACACTGGGAAGTGCTCCAAGCACCTCATGCGTTAGGATATTGGAAGTACCACAAACACTGCAGACATTATTTCCAATTTTAACATGACAAAGAAATTGTTCACCTTCTTGCTACAGAGTAGTGAAGACAGTATTCCCAGTTTTATAAGGATCTTATTTTAAGCTATGTGGTGGTGGCACAAGCCTTTAATTCTAGCTCTTGGGAGGCAGAGGCAGGCAGATCTCATAGTGATAGTTGCAGTACAGTCAGAACTAGGTAGAGAGATCCTGTCATGAAAAACAAACCAAACCAAAACAAACAAATAAGAAAGAAAAATCTATTTGTATTCTAGCAGAAACACTTGAAATATTAAATGATATGATAATAGCTAATAGTGAGATTATAGAACATTATATGAATCTAAATATAATTCCCTCGACTCAAGCTAGACCAAAAGCTAAATATAAGCAAATTTACCCAGAACCAGGAATACTGACTTTTACTACCCCCAAATCTGAATAATAGTTTCTCTAAAGAAAATATTCAATAGCCAACTGTATGCATCAGTCATTTCTGGAAACAAATCATGCTACATGAAAGTAATCTTCACACTACTAAAACAGAATGTTCTGTAGCCATGGTAATAGGGAGAGACAAAAATAAGCTTTGAACATTAATCAATATGCCAGTTCTATGAGTTTTGCACCACAGCCCTGTGTCTGAGGCTTGGTTATCAGGCCCCTATGTGCACTAGCAAGAGAGCCGAGCATCCGTAAGTCAGGAATGGACCCACCCTGACTATGCCACTGACTACCCCAGGCACATCAACCTGAGATGGCGGCTTCTGCTGTTCACATCATACTCCCACCTGCTTGTCAATATCTAATCCCAGAAACCTCCTTCTCAAGGGGGAAGCAGAATACCTTAAAGTCTGTTCCTTACCTGGAAGAAACTGCTTAACTGACTGTGGGGTCAGCATCGCACTGCACGTCAGCAAATAAGCAAGTCTAGAGTCTTACACGATTTTCAGGTATGAAATTGTGGCCTCTTCATTTACCAGAAATCATCCTGCTTCAGGTCTCAACAGATGCTGCACATGGCATTCTTTCATTAATAAATGATTTTACTAACATTCTCTTGAGCTGAGCCTTGCATCCTTTACACTAATGTGGTAGATGATAGGAAATCGTTTGCCTCACAGATCATGTTCATGTTGAAGGCTTCCAAAGCAATAATTACCTCATAAGTAATTTTAAAGAATAGAATGTATATCCAAAAAAACAAAAAACAACAACAACAACAACAAAAAAAAACCAAAACAAAAAAAAACGATGACATACCAGGTAGAAATCTTTAAGTTCTGAAGAATTAAAAGGATACTTTTCGACTTTCCAGTGTTTCTCAAGTCTCACAGGGGTTATCCAAGATACAGTATACAAAGGTTGAAAGATGCTTAAAAGTTTAAGTCATTTCACCTATTTCTATGCCATGACCTACACAAAATAAGTTCTGGATTGGCTAAAACTTACTAAGTTTGAACAGAAAATTTTGTAAGATTAAATACAGGCTTGATGGGTTTGTTCATTTGTTTGTTTTGTTTGTTTGTTTGTTTGTTTTGAGGACATTGTTACATGACATTATGTAAGGAATTACTAAGCAAGAATATACTGATTAATAAGTGTGACTCAAGTAAACTGCAAAAGAATGCCACAGAAATATCTAAAAAAAAAAAACGTTAGAAGCCTGATCAAACACTGGAAAAACCAATGTATGAAACATGGACACTACAGAAGAGTACTGTTCCAGAGAACAAGAAGGTCAGGAATGAAAGGGAAATGAACCCAGGAGGAACAAACTAACCCCAGACCGCAGGACAAGCCACAAGAAAGGGCAAGATCAAAGAAACCAAGCGGCCACAACAGGCAGTGAATACAGGGCAGGTGACTGCTTTAGAAAACTATTAGACAAGGGTCCATACAGCCACTTCCACACACTACATCTTCTGAGAATTATATAGATAGCCTTAGAAACACAAAAATTATACATATCACAGAAGTCAGTGATTACATTTCTTTGTATGAACCCCTAAGGTAGGCTTTGACACATATAAAAGGCAGCCAGCATGATTGAACCCAAAAAACAAAATCCGTATTGTCCATCAGAATGATCTATTCATGCAAGGAAAATTATATGGTTATTTAAATGAAGTAATGAGATATAAATGTATCAGTGAGGGAGCTCTACCAAATATGATGCTGAATAAAAAAAAATCAGACTTCAGAAGGATGCACATAGCATGTCCATCTATTTCAGAAGGATACACATTACGTGTATCTATTTCATTCTTCCAACAGAAAACGACACCAGTTTCATAACGGTGATGCGTTCTGAGGAGGGAGAAAATTAAGTAAGAATAGAGCTTGATTCCGTATTTAAATCTTATTTCTTAAAAGAGACAGAGGAATGTAACCAAAATACAGCACAAAGATTTGGTGGATCCCAGTGGTGAGTACAGGGATGTCCATTATCTACAGATTACAGGTCTGAAATCTGTCATAGTTAAGAGAAAGCATTTTAAATGAAAGTGGAAGTAGGAGAACGATGGTGAACGTATGCAAAGGACACAAAACATAGCTGAGTCACTTAGCCTCACTTGTAACCGAAACAGGCCAAAAATTATTCCTAAATACTGATGCCCATTTGGTTTTGTCCTTCCAACTTTCTAAACTTACATCGGATGTATTCCTTTAATTTCAAAACCCATATCATAAAGAATAATGTTTAATAAACAAATCCTATGTGGCCATAATAACCCATGGCTCTCTTTTTCTTCCTACTCACAGATATAGATTGAATGGTAAGTAATTTCTGAACTCTTTTAATATGTAAGTTTTCATTTCAAGGAAAGTGCCTAAGCATGTTGCTTTGCTTGTAAATTTTGTAAATGTATATATATATATATATATATATATATATATATATATATATATATATATATATATAAAATTATTTAGGATTGAATCAGCCTTTAATTTTATAGAACACAGTGTTCTTGATGTAATCAATATAGAAATCAATCAGCTGCCTCCATTAGGATGCTAATGCCCCTCTCTGTTGTGGAGCACTGCCTGCATTACAGGAGAGAAACATAATTTACTACTCCTTTGAGGTTAAGTATTGGAGGGGAAAAAAATTCATCTGCTTTCCAGCAGAATTCCCTTCTAAAGACAGTGTTTCAAGACACACATTTTAGTGGACAAATGAAACTACCGCAACAATGCCAAATCCAGAGAGACAAAGGTAGGCTGTACAACACTGTGGTTTTCTTATTTAAAACACCATCTTTTTCAATAGTTTTTCTAAAGGGCCAGGGCAGCTTTAATTGGCTTATTTGTATGCTGAGAATACCGTTAGCTCAAGCTAAGATTTCCTGAACAGAAAAAAAAAAGAAAGAAAGAAAGACAAAAGCTACTATTGTTTGATTCAGTCCTTTCATACAAGCCAATTTATCCTCTCAGCAAAACAAAAGGAATCAATGGAATAGTGAAAAACAGGCTCATGGATGAATTCCTCACTAATTTTTTGCTTTTCAATATATTTTCCTTGCTTGCTTTAGCTCATGTTTCAAAGACAATGCTGTTTCTAATTTTTTAAAAAAAAAAACAGAAATAATTCTGTTCTGTAAAATACTTTGAAACAGAAACATACATGCCCTTTTAGAATGGAAAAATAAAACCATTAAAAAAAAATCTAGTATCACATAAGACATTTCCTTTTCAGTTCATTCAACTTTTGCTAACAGAATGTTATAGAATAAAAATCAGTAAGATAAAACAGTCATATTTCTACAATATTTAATTTCCTAAAAGGCATCCTTAGTATGTATACGCAGTGGCAAGCATGAGCGTTTGCTCCTACAGTCCCAGGCTGGGGGGGAGGGGCCCTGCAATACATTCATTGTTAGCCTGTACAGCATGAACTCTCTTAAAACAAACAAACAAACAAACAAACAAACAAACACCAGTCATAGTAATTATTTGATGAGCATCCACTGAGTCCTAGGTGCATATCATCTCCACTACAATTCTGCCAATAGCTGTCATTATCCATATCTCTGGCTGTTTACTTGTAGTTCACCTTAGCCGGGCGTGGTGGCACACACCTTTAATCCCAGCAGTTGGGAGGCAGAGGCAGGTGGATTTCTGAGTTCGAGGCCAACCTGGTCTACAGAGTGAGTTCCAGGACAGCCAGGGCTACACAGAGAAACCCTGTCTCAAAAAAACCAAAAAAAAAAAAAAAAAAAAAAAAAAAAAAAAAAAAAAAAAAAAAAAAAAAAAAAAAAAAAAAAAAAAAAAAAAAAAAAAAAAAAAAAAAAAAAAAAAAAAAAAAAAAAAAAAAAAAAAAAAACCAAAAAAATAAAAATAAATAAAAAATAAAACAAAAATGTAAGACATCATAAGATCTTGGGTTCCCTGTGCCTATCTATGTCTTAGCACCAAATTGTATATTCCTGAACGATTTCTCAGCCAGCTCCATTAAACACAGAAGCTTGTTCAAGTGTGCAGAGCCTGAGGTTGGTGCTGACATTAGCCGAGCCCAGCCTCACCACACCCCAAGTGGAGAGAGCTTTCATCTCATCTCTTCCTGTGCTCAAAGTTCTTAAAAGTGCACATCTACCCCTTTCATCCCTACCTCTACCTCAAAGCCCTACAGTGTTCAAGAGTTAGTTACTGTTCTATAGAGTATTCAAAAACAGCATAACTTTGTTACGCCTTTATGACACAAAGAATAAACCTTGTATTTGGTGATTATTTAGAATGAAATAGTATTATACTAGTTTGCGGTGTATATTTAGAAATGTGTCTTATGAGTTTGAGACTCTTGAGCATTTTTTTAGGAAGAGGTGGGGGAAAAAATGCAAGGGTTTCTGTTTAGGGCTGGTGAGATGGCTCAGCAGGTAAGAGCACCCGACTGCTCTTCCGAAGGTCCCGGGTTCAAGTCCCAGCAACCACATGGTGGCTTACAACCATCCGTAACGAAATCTGATGCCCTCTTCTGGAGTGTCTGAAGACAGCTACAGTGTACTTACATATAATAAATAAATAAATCTTAAGAAGAAGAAGAAGAAGAAGAAGAAGAAGAAGAAGAAGAAGAAGAAGAAGGAGGAGGAGGAGGAGGAGGAGGAGGAGGAGAAGGAGAAGGAGAAGGAGAAGGAGGAGGAGGAGAAGAAGAAGAAGAAGAAGAAGAAGAAGAAGAAGAAGAAGAAGAAGAAGAAGAAGAAGAAGAAGAAGAAGAAGAAGAAGAAGAAGAAAGAATCCTAGGGACATCTAAATTCATCCTGTAGAGGGAGCAAAGGTGGAGGCGAGGAAAAGGAAAATGTGGGAGGGAGGGTGTATGAGGTCATAGCCTGGACCAAAAGGCGACAAAGTAAGTGTTAATAGGATTTAAAAAAAAAAAAAAAAGAAGAAGAAGAAGCAAAGAGAAACAAAAATGTGGAACAGGGGAAAAAAAAAAAACCTTCCTCAAGAAGGGCTCTTGGCTTGGGAGTCGCACTTGGAGCTATTGCCATCCATGAAACTGACAGTCCTCAATCTCAAGGCTTATCACAGGGCCAGTGAACTCGGTATCCCCCAGTTCACCATAATGACATCAGCATTGGCCCTGACCTTGTAAATCTGAAATAAACGCTATTAATTAAAAAGCACTTTGGAGCCATTGGTGTGCTCCTCATATAGCAGAAGACCAAGGAGATACAGTCCTGAGCCTCCCTCTAACGAGCAGACAGACAATTACCAATAAATCCCATTCACCATTTTCCTCAGCCACCTAACATTAGACATTGTGGGATATAAAATCAGTGAATAAATATATTTACTATCTAAAGAAACGCACAAGCTTTAGAAGAGGAAAAATGGAACCCTGGGAAAGGAGACTAATTTATACAACTTATTATCAGGCACAGGCTCATCCAGTAGAGTCTCTGAGTGATTTTTTTTTTTAGTTAATTGTGAGTCAGCAAATGAAATGAAGGCAGGATGATGGGCTTCTGCTGGAGTCAGGAATGAGAACGAAGCAGGATAGGGCTGAAGGGAAGAAAACATCAACAGCTTTTCAATCTTCCTGGCATAAAGACATGTGGAAAATAACATAGAAATAGTTAAGACTTTTTAGCCAACAGCTATACCAATCCAGGTTTGCTGCTGGGAATTCATCCTCATGAAGAATCCAATAAGGTGATTTACAAAAGCAACCTGCAAGGATGGAAGGCATCCAACCAGACCTTAATTGACATGAAATACCCACTTCCATATCTGACCTTCCTCCTTTCTGCTCACAGAATACCTGAGAGCAGGTAAGGACCACAGCTAACATCACCAACTCCATCATAGACATGGAAGGAGGGGGAAGAAGAGAACTGTGCAGATGTGTATACATCCACCATGAAAATTATACACAGGGCAGGGGAAAATTGCCTGAGACTTGTGAAATGGTGACCAAACAAGAAAACAAGCAGGAAGCAAGACCAAGAGTAATACAGCCAGAATACTGCCTTAAAGTATACTAAAGAATACTGCCTAATACTGGCTTACCATACTGGGTGGGCATGAAGGTATAAATGTGCTATGAATACCAATGTGACAAGCAAGAAGAATCTTTTTTTGTTTGTTTGTTTGTTTGTTTGTTTTGGTTTTTCGAGACAGGGTTTCTCTGTATAGCCCTGGCTGTCCTGGAACTCACTTTGAAGACCAGGCTGGCCTCGAACTCGGAAATCCACCTGTCTCTGCCTCCCAAGTGCTGGGATTAAAAGTGTGTGCCACCATGCCCGGCAAGCAAGGAGAATCTTAAGAATCCACCACACACCCAACCTGTAAGACTCACCAGTAAGATTCATTTGTTGTGGGTTTTTTTTCTTCATTGACTTTTACATTGATCTTTTCCAAAGTTTGTAATAATTGTTGCATTTCAAAACTTATCTGCTGAAAAGTTAACTAGATATTGAGAGAAGCTAAGTATTTTCAGAATGAAAACTCAGATGTGTACAATTTTCAAATGGCCCAGCAGAGCAGGGCTAGCCAGTGTGTGAGTGTGTGTGTGTCTCTGTCTCTCTGTGTGTGTGTGTGTGTAAATATAGTTGGTAAGAGAGATAAGTAAATATGGTGACATTTTAACATATGCTCTATCTCTATAGTGCTATAGTGTATGTAAATATCCACCACATTGTTTCAATGTTTCTTCATATTTACAAGCATTTATTATAAACAATTGTTGCGAGGGAAAGTAAAGACCTGATGGGGACCTCTAACATAGTAGCAATACCATGAAATTTCATCCTTAGATTAGAAATTATACTCTTTATGAAAAAAAGCCAGGAAGATGCGTGGCACAAGGTTGTTTGAATTAGAAGACAAAGACAGAGGGAGACCGGATGTATTATTACCAGAGTCCAAACAGATGGAGCAGGATTTGGCCAGGGGGAAATGGCTGAGCAAATAAAACAGCAGGAACGGACACAAAAACCACTCTGACTACATATTTAAAAGCAGGAGGGAGAACCCCAGACTCCATGATGACTTCTGGTTCTGGGTAAGATGATTGATGGAACAATAGAAATAGAGGTCTAACGGGGTTAGGATGATGTCTTCTCACTGTGCCAATTAATAACTGAATCACAGCTATAAATATCAACAGTTTTCATCAAACTAAATGGAGAGAAACTGGAAGCAATCCCACTAAAATCAGGGACCAGACAAGGCTGCCCACTTTCTCCCTACCTATTCAATATAGTACTTGAAGTCCTAGCCAGAGCAATTCGACAACAAAAGGAGGTCAAGGGGATACAAATTGGAAAGGAAGAACTCAAATTATCGCTATTTGCAGATGATATGATAGTANGGCAAACATGGAGATGGAAGCTCACAGTCAGCTATTAGATGGAACACAGGGTTCCCAAGGAAGGAGCTAGAGAAAGTACCCAAGGAGCTGAAGGGGTCTTCAACCCTATAGGTGGAAGAATAACCATGAACTAACTAGTACCCCCTGAGCTCATGTCTCTAGCTGCATATATAGAAGAGGATGGCCTAGTTGGCCATCAGTGGGAAGAGAGGCCTCTTGGTCATGCAGACTTTATATGCCCCAATACAGGGGAACACCAGGGCCAAGGGGTGGGAGCGGATGGGTAGGGGAGCAGGGCCAGGAGGGGGGAGGGTATAGGGAACTTTCTGGATAACACTTGAAATGTAAATGAAGGAAATATCTAATAAAAGTTTGAAAAAAAAATGAAGAGATTCCCAATAGTTGTTAAGTTACACTTACGTATGATGTTGAACACTGAAAGAATTTGTTGAAATTATCATATATGTGTGTGTTCATATATATATATTAATATACGGTTGACTATCATTGACTTATTCAGTAATAATTCCATTTTCTCAATGAACTAGTTGAGAATACTCTGACCATGTAAAATGATGTTACATTTGATGAAATTTGTATCACAGTGCTACAGTATGTGAATAGTATGAAGTTAATACATTAGACTAGTTGTTCTCAACTTTGATAATGATGTGAAACTTGAATACAGTTCCTCATGATGTGGTGACCTCCAACCATAAAACTATTCGTTACGTCATAGCTGTAAAAAAAAAAATCAACAGTTCTTCGTGTCACTGGGGTGATATGATATAATGTTCCCCTTAGCTCCTGAAAGCCCAAAAGGACAACGTACAATACGTGTGCCCTGAGAATCTTGGGCCCCAGCCTGAGGGAGAACAGCCGTAAGCTACCAATATGCTTCTCCAGGAAGCCACCTGTTTCATGTCTCAGCTCCTCCAGCCTGGAAGATTTACAGAGCATAATGGATTTTTTTTCAAAATGTAGAAACTGCTTTATTGGGGAGCCTTAAGTGCTAAAAGAAAAACTATACAACCTTTCTCTTCCTTTCTAAACCATGAGGTTCATAATAACAGAGCTCATCTGTCATGTTTGTGCACCCAGACCCCAGGTATTCTTAAATGAATAACTGGATAAAATTATACATATCATCAATGTGTACACCTTACAGTCAGTTTGAAATCTTTTATTCAGCACTAGAAATTTCCAGCTCTGTGGCCTCTTGTGTGAGCACATCTGTAGCCTAACCTGAAACCAAACAAGCTTCATGAATAAAATTCCTGATGCATCGTGGGTCTTAAGAGATGCCTCATTCCGCAGAGAGGCATCTCTATGCAGAAAACTGCATTTCGTATAAATTTCCATTGAATAATAAGCAATGAGTTCTGCGGCTGCTGACAGGGAAAGGAGGCAAGTCAAGTGTTCTGATGAGGGTCAGCAGGCTGGTGCATGGCACAGAGAGGCGAGAGAGGGAGGAGTTAACAGACATCAAGACTCTGTTAGGTTATGCAGAGGACCAGTGCTAAGAATACAACCCGTGATCAAGGCCATCAACAACAGCAGAGAAAGATTTCTGCCATATGTTAGTGTGTTGGCTAGTTTCATGTCAACTTGACAGAAGCTGGAGTCATTTTGGAAAGGGGAAACGTCAATTTTTTCATTTGCGCTTCACCCTGCTTCTAGCCCATCCTCCTTGCTTCCTGGTTTGAAGAAATATGAACAGACTATGCTGCATGCAAGTTTACCAGGAACTGGGGACCAGAATAAGCTTATAGTGCTTCTGTTATGGATTTTGTCACAGCCATGTGACAAGCAAGTAATACAGGTATCACGCATGGTATTTGGCAAACAGTCTAAACTCAGCAACTTTGTTTCAAAATAAAACCATTTAGGTTTGGGCATGTAGCTCAGTTAGAGTGCATTAAGGTGCTGGGTTTGATCTCGAATACAGGTTTGGATCTTAGGTTTGGAGACTGGACTGGTTGGTTGGTTATTTGGTTGTTTGGTTGTTTGGTTGTTTGGTTGGTTGGGAGTTTTTCTGTTTGCTTTTGGGACCTCGTGTAGTCCAGGCTATCCTCAAATTCAACTTCCTCCTGCCTCTACTTCCCAAATGCTGTAATTACAGACATGTGCCTCCAAGCCAGCTTTAGCAGAGTGTTTGCTTGTTTGCCTGCTTGTTTAAGAAGTCTGAGGGAGATATTGATTGTGCACGATGTGGTGGGCAACCTAAACTACAGTCTTAGACATAATGAAGCAGAAATACCTGTTGTATCGCCACATGAGGAGCTCGGGGAATCTTAGCATAGAAGGATTTAAGGACATTTAAGCATTTATACACATCATGTATAGTATTTAAGGACACTGCAGTAGATGAAGTAACCTCATGAGAGAAAAACTGAGAGCCAAAAAAAAGTAAATTAAGTAGAAAATACAGATTTTGTTGATGAATATAAACATATTTAATAAGCACATATTACAATACCCAACCACCTTTAATGGTGATGTTAATATGTAAATGCAGTTTTCCATTTAATCATTAAATAGCAAATTGATGAAAAGCTAAAGATTTTCTGCGTTTCTGCTAAGAAGTGCTGATGAGAGAAGGAAGGGGAGAAACTGAGTCAAGACATTTTCCTCTGCTGTTGTCCAGCCTGCCTCTGAGCCACCAGATGCACGCTGGACCTGCAAAGTCCCTGTACCCCTTACATACAGGAATCACTGGGAGCGAAATGGCCACAAGCTCCAGGATTTCCCAGGGACACCTCCATCCTTATGACCTTTGTGTCTGCTCCCCACATTCTCTGAAGCAGCAGTTAGAGGGGTTCTCAATACACCATTGTTGATCTTCACCTTTCCCTATTTGGGCTTTCAAATGCAAGAGTAACTTCTACAAGATAGATACAGTCCTCAAAACCGAGGCAGCCATCACAGTGCCTCTGATCCTCACAGCATTAGCTTCTCCAAATCCATTAGTTATTCCTGAAAGCTGAAAAGGCGTGATGTAAAAAGTAAGAAAAAATATGCTCCGCTGAATTTAAAGATGGTGTTAGTTCCAAAGCCTGGCACACTGCTTGCAGCAAAAAGCGCCGGTTAAATCACAGATTTAAATCTTTGTGCGCTGAAGTTACTACTTTGACCTGCAAAGTGTTTAAAGACCAAAGCTTAATAAATTAAGTATCAAGTTTCATAGAAGCCTTCTATGGGAATGTCTAATGGCTGCGATTAGCCCTTATTTGCTCAAAATGTTTGGGGCTGAGACTCAGGCCTGTCAGAACCTGAAGACCAGAGCCATCACCACAGCCTGTATTAGGGTCATTCACTCAGTCTCAGTGAGAGAGCCAAGTGATGGAGTTTTACAGCTGCTGCCAAAGTAACAGGTTTTGGGGTGTAAGGTGCCTCTAATAGCTTATTGCAGAACAGAATCTATACATAAACCAATTCAAAGTCTAATGATTTATCAAAGGGGCATTATATATTGGCAGCCATTGTTTAAACAGAATTGGAAAAACAACTCTGAAAGAACTGACCACAGGGCTATGTCTTAAGAAATCGCTGTTTTTACACCTTCTGGAGGGACTGCTTATATTTCTATCAAGCATTCACATTGGACCCAATACTTTTGCAAATTTAATAGTAAACTTCACACATTGAGAAAGCATAAAATATCATTTGAGACTGGATGATGATTTTGTTCTTTTCCAAATGAGATGTTTCCCATTGAGAAATGTTTAACCAGGGCAGGTTCTCTTTCTTTTTTACTTATTATTATTATTAATCATTTTATTCATTTACATTTCAAGTGCTATCCCCCTTCCAGGTTTCCCCTCTACAAATCTCCTACCCCATCCCTCTTCCCCCTGCTTCTATGAGGGTGCTCCTCCACCCACTCCCCCACTCCCCCACTCCCACCCTACACTGGGGGCATCAAGCCTTCACAGGACCAAGGGCCTCCCCTCCCACTGATGCCAGAAGAGGCAGTTCCTAACCTTTGGAGTACTAGGAATTTCCTTGAAATTCTCTTAGACACTGAACACTAGTCCACTGATGACGTGTCCTGCTTAAGGTTCTCTCAAGCCCCCCATACACTCTACTGCCTCCCTAGAAGCTCTGCAGGATAAAGGGCACAGAGGGAAAACAAACCAAAACAGAGAGCGAGTTGAGGTGACAACACCTGAAAGAGGGCCGTGGAACCGTTCACTTCCCTCACTGTACAAGTTTCTTGAGTCGCAAGACCCTCTTCCCTACATGAGACGCTATAGTACAGAAACAATTTAAAAACCCACTTTCTTTTGATTCATAAACTTGAACCAAATGTTAATGAATGTTTTAAATTACAGTAAAAACTCACTCTCTCATATTTGCTAAGAATTAAATTAGATTATCACTAATTATTTTTACTCTCTTATTGGCTATGGTATGCACCAGGTGATAAAATTTCTTTAAAGGACCCATCTCAGTTCCTATTAGTCACTTTTCAAACATCTCCAGAAAAATCTCTTAAGACATTTCCATTCTAGTCCCAGAGGACTTGATTCCCAGAACACTTTTAAGACCCAGACCCAGGCACAAGCTACAGGAGAAATGCCTGACTTTCCAGTTATTTTAAAGTTTTTATATTGCTTCACTGTAAACTAAATTTAAAAATATTATTTATTTAGTACATTACTGTAGTTTTCTCACATATAATTAAAACAAAAGTGGAACTCCAATTAATACAAAGAAACGCTGAGCCAGACATACTAGTTTATCCCTATAATCCCAGCTACACGGGAGGTTAAAACAGGAAGGTTGCAAGTTCAGGGCCAGCCACCACAACTTAGTGATAGCCTTTCTCTAACTAAACTAAAGTTGGCACACTTGCCTGGAATGCTCCATCCTTTGGAACATGGAGTGAAAGAAGGAAGGAATTGAAAGGGAGGGAAGAGAAGAAGGAAAAGTTATATAAACCATAGCTTTTCTACTAAACTTCCAGAATCCAACAGCATAAATATATTATAAAATATAATTTGGGGCTGGGTATGGTAGTACATGGCTTTAATCCCAACACTGAGAAGGCTGAAGAAGGTGACTTTCTGTGAATTTGAGACCATCCAGATCTATATACTGAGTTACAGGCTAGACAGCGCTACATAGTGAGGCCCTGTCTGAAAACAAACAAAAAAAACAGAGGACCAAGCAAGGTGACAAGGCCTTTAATTCTAACACTTATGAGGTAGAGACCAGCCTGCTCTACAGAGTGAGTCTCGGGACAGCCAGGGTTACACCGAGAAACCATGTCTCAACAAACTAACTAATTAATTTTAAAAATTTAAAAAGCAGAGGATAAAATATAATTTGTGTAGTACTTAATTTAGGGAGCAAAGTTATCTTTGAATGTATATATAGCCTTGGAAACACACATTCTTCTAAATAAAAATAAGTAAACATATTTTTACTTCAGGGACACATATCTAATTAGTCATATTTTCATTTCACAACAGTGCTTCACCATTAATGCACATACAGTTTACTTTATTTATTTATGTAGCTGAAAGTGCTTGCTATTTTTGATGCCATTTCTTCCTTTACACGATCTCTGTCTACTTCTACTTCACATTTACAGTAAATAGGTACTACTCATTTAGTAACCCTGCCAACCCTGCCTTGGTCACCCAGATATTTACAAACCAATCCCGTTAGTGAAAATATGATAGAAACAGAGCGTGTGTTCATGATTTTGAAGAAATATAACCCATCTAACCATACTGAGCCACATTCGGATAAGTTAATTTGGACTGTTTCCTAAGAAACAAGGGAGCAGGCAGAAGTAGTGTGCCTCACAACATCCAGCGTATCTGCATTCCTTGGTCGGCTTCTGAGTACAATCAGCACAGTAGGGAAAATAAATTTTCTAGTATATCTAATTAATAATCTATTACAGCTTTTTATATAATAATCTATTATATCTAATTATATAATAATCTATTCTATCTAATTATTAATCAGAGGTCTATTTAGCCCTCTGATTTGTTGCTGTCATAGCCCTAATTACAAAACAAAAGGACCAAGAAGCACAGGAACAGATCTGTCTGTTGGAATAGTGCCGTAAAAGGCTGAAGCATGAACAATTTCACCCTTCACCTAGAGCAGGTAACTCAAATACAAGCCAGGCCTTCATACCCGGAGCCCTGAGATGAAGCCTATAGGCTCTATATAGCCTACATGGCTAGAGGCTCCCAGCTGGCCAAATGAGCTCTAGCTTTCTGGTCCACAGACAGGAATGATAACTAGCTTGACCCAGTAAGCACTCTAAATTTCAGCAGAACCAAGCACTCTAAATTTCAGCAGAACAAATGAATTTAAGATGTATCTTAAATTAGCCAAGGGTAGTGGTGCGTGCCTATAATCCCAGCACTCAAGAGACTGAAGCAGGAAAATCATAAATCCAAAGCCAGCCTGAGCTACATAAAGAGACACAGTTTTTTAAAAGGAAAAATTAAATAAATATATGCTTTGTACACAATATTTTTTACTAAAATTTCTAAATTTAATTGAATTTTTAAATTCCATTTTCTAAAATTGAAGTACAATAGACCTTGCTACTGACAAAATTTTATTTTAAATTTTAAATGATCCCCTAAAGGACTGTAAAACCCAGAAATTTACTGTGAGGAGTTGTGGTCGGCATGTTAAAAAGAAACTGCAATGCCATTTATAAATGAAATTAATTTCAGATTCGTGTAAGATGTAAAACCTTAAATTAAGAATGGCTTCATGACTCAAGATGCTGAGAGACATCACGCTACTGAGGCCAGAGGCCAGCTTTGCTTCATTGGGTACTGAAGCAAGTTTGACATGCTGGAAATGACAGAAGGTGACTGCTATTTCTCAACCCCTGTCCTCCATGAAAGAGCACTGGGAGTCCCTCATCCATTCTATGCCCAAGTGAATGTGCTGTGTTCTCAGGCACCATCAAGCAGATTTAAGAATGCAGCCTAATAAAAATATGGGCAGCCATAAAAAGCATTTAATGTGCACAGAGATCTATTGCCTTGGACATCTAGATGATATGGTCACTGAAGGCCAGTTCAAAAGGCATCCCAAAATAAAATCTTATATTTTGATTTGGTGTTTTGTTTTGTTTTGTTTTGTTTTGTTTTGATGTGTTGTGTTGTGTTTTGTTGTGTTTTGTTGTTTGGTTTTGTTTTTGAAACAAGGTCTCCCTGTGTAGCCCTTTGTAAACCAGGCTGTCCTCAAACTCACAGAGATCCTTCTGCCTCGGCTTCCAGAATGCTGGGATTAAAAGCGTGCATTACCACCATCCAGCCCCAAATAGAAACTGTTTGCCTAGCTTACATTTCTCCCAAACACTTAAATGCAGGGGCTTTCACAGTTTTAGCATCTTCTAGGTGAGTGTTCCCAAACACGTGTACTATTGTAGATGAGAATCACAGTACTCATTGTCTAGCTAAGGCAATTTGGACAGAGGAAAACTAAACCGTACACTAGGGCAAGCAAGTGAACAATAGTTCTATGGCTGACCCAGCGAGACAGAACTCTGGAAGAAGATCAAGTTCAATATTTGTATTCTTGAGGGAAAAATTTTGTCTCAGAAAAAAAATTGGTGATGAGTCATATTAAAGAGTATTACAAAAAACCACGGCAAAATTAACTGTGCTCAAACTCAACACAGTGACATGTGCTTCTCAACCTGCAATCAGCATCTGCTAAATTTGGTTATTAAAATCCTGGAAGGAAATCAGAATCACCCATCTGGGAACGTGGCCTTTACAGCCTGAGTACTTCTGAATGAAACTATCTCTGATCTTACTCTTCCTACTGGTGTGTCAGATTCCTTGATTACAAGTAAATAGACATGTTTTTACAGATGGGAGATTTAAGTAGGAAAGAAAATGATGACTACTGGAGACCAAAGAAAGGCACAAGTTCCAGGACAGCCAGGGATACACAGAGAAACCCTGTCTTGAAAAAGCACAAAAAGAAAGAAGGAAGGAAGGAAGGAAGGAAGGAAGGAAGGAAGGAAGGAAGGAAGGAAGGAAGGAAGGAAGGAAAGAAAGAAAGAAAGAAAGAAAGAAAGAAAGAAAGAAAGAAAGAAAGAAAGGAAGGAGGAGACAAAGCAAACGAAATGCAGCAGATGCGAAGAAAAGCACAATGTTGTGTTATACGTTGGAATCTTGCTAAGAGTACATTTTTAGTGACTACAAAGGTGAAGATGGACATGTTCCCTTGCTTGGCTAGTGTTAACTATTTCATTATGTGTCTCAGAATATCAGAGTTCTTTAGATAGGTACTGTATGTAATTTCAAGTCAAGTTAAAAGAAATGTGTGAGTAATTTGGTAATTTAACTAATCATTAGATTAAGCGAGACAGACCCCAGCCACACAGAATATTGGATAATCTCCAAATATTTTAAGTATATCACTGGACTCAGCCATTCCAGTCCTATGCATTTAGAAAAGATACATAAAAATCACATTCATCCAAAGACTTAAGGATGTAGCAGCATCAGTCACCGGAGACAACCTACATAATCATAACAAACGAAGCAATAAGCCGAACTCTCAATTCTCCAAATGGAATACTACTCATCAATAGACAGAAGCAAACTACTAATGTACTAGAAAATTAATGAAATCAATAAAAAAAAAGTATTCTAAAGCTAAAGGAGCTAAACACAAAAGATAAAGTGATAGATGAAGCAATCTGTTCTGTAAAATGAATACTTAATTGAGAATGAAAACAATCAAGACAGCACAGAACTCTGCATGCAGGACAGGGTACCTTAGGAAGGAGACCAGGGAGAACTTCCCACCATGATACAGACATCGCATGTCTACTGGTTAAATGCAAAAAGCTATCTATCAAAAGAGTGTGGTGAAGTTGACATTTACATATGTGTACCTGTCACTGAAAAAAAGAACTGAGAAAGAAGATCTGTGTATTAGACATGGTTAGACGTGTGGGTGCAGCAATATGCGCAGAATTTTGAAACTAAGTGACCGGTACAATCTATCATGCTGTCATATAGATATAGATATAGATATAGATATAGATATAGATATAGATATAGATATAGATATAGATATAGATATAGATATAGATATAGATAATATAAATAGATATAGATAGATGTAGATATTTTTCAAAATATATATATCACCAAAATACATGATTAAAAATTTTCAGACCATAAAACTTATGCTTCTCAGCACTCTGTGTGCAAGGACGTTTGTGAAGAGGCACAGAGAGCCCCGCCTCCTGCTTCTCATGGGGAATTTAATACCACTCATTATTTTCTCCACTCCCCTTGCCTCCAGCTCCACATGTCTCCTACCTAATGGGCCATCAGAGTGAATATGATATGGCTGTTTCAGCTGCTACCACCTCCCAAATTAATTCTTTGCTAGTCCTTCACATAGCTATTTCTAGCAAACACTGGGCACAGATGGGGAAATCAGGACTTCTGCATATGCTCGAGGGAATGAAGGGACATGGCAGATCCCAGACTTGGCCTTTCTTTTCTTATCACTCTCTGAAGACGATATTCCATGAGAAGCAGAACCATACTTTTTAAAATTCTGATATTTTGAAGTAATACATTCCTTTTTTTTTTAACCTTCCTTATTTCTCAACAACACAGGGAGATTTTCAGAAGAGTGAAGTTCAGAGGATAAAACAAAGGTCACCGTCTTTGCTAAGACATCACTCAATGGGATTTAGTTATCTAAATTTTGCCTGAGGAAGAAAATTCAGTTTTCACCTTTCATGTCCAAGGTGTGGTACCTGCCACACAGAGGCAGAGGGTAAATCAGGCTCAGTCACGACTATTTAAAGGTGTAATACATTAATACCGACCTAGTTCACAAGAGGATTATAAGTGTACTTAGGTTAGGAATCTGGTTGACAAAACCTAGGAATTGCCTCAATATCAGTATCGATTAGTTCTGTATGGACAGCCTAAAGCAAACCCTGAAACTAGCTAACATTAAAGACCTAAGATTACACACTTTATCGTCTGTACTTACAAATCTTTTCATATAACATTTATTTTTACACAAATTCAAAGAAAGAACTTTACAAGATGTTACCTCTTTAGCCAATACTTGGGAAATGAGTGCTCCCTGATGCAACATGATCATCCACCTCTGCCCTCACTCATCCAACAGATGAGTGTCCAGACAAGTGCTCTTCTAGGTGACAAAAGGACAGCAGTGATCACAACAAAGTTTATGCACTAGTAGGCTTACTGAGGAGGGTCTATGGCATGGCTTAGCCGGGGAAGGGATTGCCACCAAACCTGATGACCTGAGTTCAATTCCCAGGGACCATGTTTGGAGAACCTCCTCATACATGAGTTCTGTATCACCTACACCGGCACACCCATACATGTGTTCACAAAAACAAACAAATAAATAAATCAACAGGTTCTTTTAAAAGACATGTGCTAAGGATGGCAGGTGAAGGGTGGGGGGTGGGGATAAACCAGGGCATCAGAGGCTGCAGGTTAGGACACATCCCTAGCTACTTAAGCTTCAGAAGTCCTACAGAGAAAACAGGAAGTGCAAAAGTCTGGCACCTGAACCCACTGCAAATGAAAGTCGCTTTTGGACTTTGTGGTTTCCATGAAGGAAGCCAGAAAGGCAAGAGCCGCAGGAGATAGAAACCAGAGGGGCCAGGTGTTTTAATAGAAACGTCTATCTGGGTCAGAAACAAAGGTTGGAGTAAGATCAACTCGCTCTGGAGATCACAATGAGTTCCGGGGGCATCTTAACTTTATCTGTGTATGAGCTGCATCGCTGTTTAACACGCAGTCCCAACAACAGGCTGTGATCTACTCCGATCTACTCCATCGTTCTCGTCTGCCTCCGGGTAGGGCGTTTAGAGTGTTTGAGAAAGACATAGCAGCCAAGCGACTCTTCAGACCTTAGTGTGAACTGCTGGACAGCAAATCCTTTACCTCAATTAACCTAAATCAAACAGGAATTGATGGCTTCCCAAGTGACCATCCTTTTCCAAACATCCCTCACAAACACAGAAAAGAAATAGTTTTCACTTTCATTCTAAATACAAAAGTTCCAAATTATTGCAGTTACTCCTAGTGCCCATGAGAACACATAACGCCATGGTAATCAACCCCATTTCGCTCCTGTAAGACAAAAAAATATCAGAAACCATGAAACTCACCCACACTCTCCCAGACTCCCATTACACTGATCATGCAAGAAATCACTCTTGTTATGAAAACACAATCTCCAGCTTTAACATAAGCCTCATGCACTCCACGACACTAACACTTTCGGGTATAAAAACCCAGTAAGAACCAAAGAACTGCATACCTTTCCATTCTAACCATTTTGAGTGCTATTATTAATCGGTTTGGGGGGGGGGGCAGTGTCAGAAATGCATGCCTTCCCCTGTGCACTTTGGTGATTTCATCCCATGCTCAAAGCACTCCAAGAAATTAAATCATCCCGGCTGTGTCATGAATCACAGCTGGCATGCCTCCGAACGGCTCTCCGATGATAAGCCAGCAAGATAATCTAAGACGCTGATTCCACTCTACAGACTTTCATTTTTAGCATCTTCTTTAATATTACTAGGCAGATTTTAACGCTTTCGGGTACTAAAAACCCAGTGTTACAACACTCACTCATCTTGGGTTGGTGAAACCTCAGCCCACTACCCAGAAAATTGGTGGGGTGTTGTTGTTGTTGTGTTGTGTTTTGGGGTTTTTTTTATCCCCCTTTTTCCCCCAAAGCCCAGACAGAATTTATAATGTAGAAGGTAACTAAGTGGGTTGTGGGCTGAGTAAAAGCTATTTAAACGGATAACCCATCTCTTTGCTGAGGGAGGGGGAAACAGAAAATAGAGGACTGTGATGGTCATATATACTACACCCGTATCTCATCACCCCTACCGAATGAGTCAAGAGATGGCTCATTTAAGTTCCACTACAAGGAGATTCCCCTCAGGGGGAGAGGCTGGTTATGTTACCCAAGCATCACTCCAAGCTACCTGTCTCCCTCCCACATCCCTTCCGTCAACTACAAACTCCTGTTTCATTTTTTTCTTTCATCTTATTGTAGCAAATGCATTTTCCCCCTGTTTTTGCAAGCCACCTTGGATCTTTCCTGGGGTAAGAAGAAAAATATAAAGAAATAGAGATCCCACCCCCCACTTCCCCGGTTCTAAATTTAAATACAGCAGGCAGGGAGAAACAGTGCAAAAGCTGTGTGGGTGTACATGGCAAGACGGTTTGCTCAGTATCTAGGAGAGGATAGAGAAGAGAATGCAAAAGGGATTTGAGAGCGAGTGTGTGTGTGTGTGTGTGTGTGTGTGTGTGTGTGTGTGTGTGTGTAGAAAGAAGAGGGAAAATAAGATTAGTGGAATAGTGGAAACAAGCACCCATCTTGACCATCCTTACCGTCCACCCCCACCCCAACCCCCAGCCCCCGACCCTTCTGAAGCCCACTGCAGTGCTCTGCGGGGAAGATTTCCCAGTCGAGCAAAAAGCCAAAGGCCGACCGGGCAACCTGGGAAGACGCGGAGGGACTGAAACCAGCAAAGATAGGCTAAGCGGAGACGAGGAAGGAGCTAAGAATCCCGGGAAGCCAGACCCGATCGCTGGCACAGAAGTAAAACAGGGCTGGGCTACCGAGACGTACCTGGAGCCACCAAAGTAGAGAATGCCCCAGGCACCTCCGGCCTCTGCTCCTCTGCCTCCTCCCGCTGCTTTTGCTCTTGCAGCTGCTGCTGCTGCTGCTGCTGGATGAGGCTGAGGTCGGAGCGGCTGAGTTCTGCTCTAGCGGCCGCGGGGACCAGCCGCGCCTTCAGCAGCACCGCGGCCAGGCCGAGGAGCAGGGCGCAGGGGACGCGCCGGCAGAGCCTCGCCATGGCGAAGAGCCAGGGAGCCACGGAGGCATATTGCGGGGCTGCGGGAGGCGGCGGGCGCCAGGGCTGCGGAACCCGGCCGCGCCCGCTCGCTCGCTCCCCCTCGCGCCGTCTGCGGTGCACAGCCTCGGCGGGAGGAGGAGGAGCGGGCCGGCAGGAGGATGGCGAGCCCGCTTTCGCATCCTCGCGCACGTGACCGCCGGGAGGGGCGAGCTGGGGACTGGGCCCTGTGGCTACCCTGCAAGTGCTCTGCAAGGTGATGCTGATGTCCAGGCGTTTAGCTAGACAGAGATTAACAGGAAAGAGTTTCGGGCCCTTAATCTTTACCGAGGCAGCAGGAAAATGTACAGAGTGGAATAAAATTCCTTCCACTTGACACCGAGGTAGAAAAAGGTGGCACATTAATTTCCTTCTAAAGCAACCAGAAAACCTTGGTTCAAAAGCCAGTCTCCTTTAACAGAATACTCTCTGCTGTTCCTTGGCCCACTTACAAGATAAACTGATATTCTCCAGACTTTTCTTTTTCTGCTTGAATGAGAATTTCTTTCTTCATCATAAATTATTCCTAATTACACCTCTTCTATTTGTAACCTATACTTTCCATGTGTTTGGAGGTTGCTTTTTTTTTTTTTAATGTCTTGCTAGATATGGTGGCTCACACCTTTAATTTTAGCATTCCGGAGGTAGAGGCAGGCAAGTATTGGTAAGTTTGAGGCCAACTTGCTCTACATAAGGAGTTCTAGGACAGCCAGGGCTATAGAGAAAGAGCCTGTCTCAAACCAAACAAACAATCAAACAAACAATCAAACAAACAAATAAAAGTCTTAATAAATACTGAACTATGTGTTCTCTGTGCGTTTTAATCAGGAGCTTAGAATAAGTAAAATAGAATTCCTTCGTTCCAAATACTTACTACCTGTTAGGGCAAGGCAATAAATATATATAAGCAAAATATAGTCCACAGTGGTGGTTAGAACTGAAGAAGCAGTACAGGCATTTAGAGCTTACACAGAGTTGAACGAAATTAAGTAAGGTCTATGAAAGACACTGGGGAAGGTAGTCTGTACAAAATAAAAATTCACACAGAAATAGTAGTTACCAGGTCATCGAAAAACTGAAAGTGTGTGTGTGTGTGTGTGTGTGTGTGTGTGTGTGTGTGAGAGAGAGAGAGAGAGAGAGAGAGAGAGAGAGAGGCATAAAAGCCCAATGTGTGGGGAAAATTTAAGTTGGGAAAGCAGTTACCAGAGGGCTTATCCTTTTCCACAGTGAAATGAGTGCAGACTATTAAACTGTTTAAAAATAACTAGCAGACACTTGTGCTTACTGTGTAGGGCGCTGTTCCGACATCACACAGATAGCAACTCCAGCAACCTTGGATGCTATATAAGCAAGCAGAAATCTACACTAAAGACCATTCTGGAGGTGGATCAGAAGACAGATACCTACCAACCATGCTTTTTATTTTCTTTTTTGAGGGTCACTTTGCTATCAGCATGAAAGACAGATTGGAGAGGGGAAGGCGGGGAAGCGAGATGGACACATTTGAGACATTTGTGATAAAACAAAATCAAATAACAAAATAATGAGAAGTGACAAAAGGCATGATCCTAAAAACAAGAGGAAAGACGGGGGAAATTGATATTTAAGGTTGGAGTCAGCAGAGATAGATGGTTGATGGGAGTTGATGGGGATGGGGTAGGCTGTGTCTGATTGTAGGTCTCAGCTGCCAGATTGAGATCTTAGGTGGCTTATGACATTATCAAGATCAGCTGTCAGAACTGATTCAACGGTAGAGCTACACTGAAGGGCCCCAGCTTTGACAAACTGGAGTGTTATGTATTTGGAGTACCTGAGGGAAAAGTTCTATGCATAACCTGTCTCATCCGGCTGGACAGCACCCTTCACCCTTTTAAAGCTGGCAGAACATTTGAGCTGCCTTTTTTTCTTTTCTCCTTGCCCTTCCCATTCTTAAGGTTGTCCCTCCCAATGTGTCCATCTTAGTGGAAACAACAGGCTAGTTGTTCAGTGGTGAATGACTGTGGTCTTCATGTCATTGTTCAGAGCAAGGGCAGGTGTAGGAAAGCCATACTTTTACATTTGGTATCCAATGTGTTAGGCACAGAATCCAAACATGACAAATCCAAGCTTAGAGCTGAAGTAAGGTCTGACACAGGAGCCAGATCAGAAAGCCAGGCACAAAACCCACCAATATGGGTGTGGGAAAACGCCTCTCCCCTGTGAGCCTGAGAGCTGGGGTGGAACAGAGAGCGTGAGGTCTGAACTGGGCATCAAAAGCCAGGAAAAAAAGAATAAAACACACACACACACACACACACACACACACACACACACAAGAAATCCAAGCACAGACCAACTTCTGATCAGGTTAAAAATTTCTGATTACATGCTGAAGAAAAAGACTAGGCATAAAAATGAATATATAGGCAGACATAAATATATTGAAATTAATAAAAAAGAATTAAGTAAAATTAAAAAGAATATGATACATAAGGATGAAAATAACAATGAAACAGTGTTTGGACCCTGTGTAATACTAGTTTAGATGGCTTAGAAACAGAAACAGGAAAGCCTGACAATCTGCTTTTCCAATTTTGGGGGCTGGTGAGATGGCTCAGCGGGTAAGAGCACCCGACTGCTCTTCCGAAGGTGATAAGTTCAAATCCCAGCATCCACATGGTGGCTCACAACCATCCTTAATGAGATCTGGCGCCCTCTTCTGGAATGCCTGAAGACAGCTACAGTGTACTTACATATAATAAATAAAATAAATCTAAAAAAAAAAAAAAAGAAACAGAAACAGAAGGTGAAAAGATCAATGACTTAACTGAAATTGGCTCATACATTTACAAGTAAATGTATATTATTTAAAACAACCTGATGAAGTAAAAATCGTAAAGTTCAATGCAATAAAAATTGGAGATCGTTATAAATGAATGAAAAGATTCTTATATTTCTAGCAAATTTTGATTTACCCTAAGAACTTCTATTTTCTTGGTGAATTTCAGTGTACAAAACAATGGGTTGCACAATGATGTTTCTCAAGTGTATCAAGTACTATGAATACACCCCATGCTAACCTCTTCTTACCCTCCCTTCCCGCTATTTGCCTTTTTTCCCCCTTGAACATTCATGTCGCTTTCTGCATGTGTGCTATGGTCAACAGATGAGAGAAACCATGCTGATTCTGATTTTACTTAAATTTGATAATCTCATCCATTTCCTGCAAATAATAGCATTTTTATTGCAGAATAAAGTCCTACTATACATACAT
This sequence comes from Mus minutoides, assembly GCA_902729485.2. Lineage (NCBI taxonomy): Eukaryota > Metazoa > Chordata > Mammalia > Rodentia > Muridae > Mus > Mus minutoides. The sequence goes on from LR750596.1 coordinate 161,946, forward strand.
ATTTCACTTATCCATCCATTCATCCGTCAATGAACTCTTAGACTGATCCCCTAGCTTAGCTATTAGGAACAGTATTGAATAGTGCCACAATAAACATGGACGATCAACTGTATTCAGTGTGCTTAGCTTTCTAGGACTGCTAGAGCTGGGGCATATGATAGTTCTATTTTTCTATTATCGTGGGCCCTCCAGACTGATTTCCATGGGAGCTATGTTGGTTTGCATTCTCTCCATCTCCAACTGACTAGGAGTTCCTGTTCCACACAGACCACCCAGCCCTTGTTTGCTTCTTAAACAATTGCCCCTCGGACTAGGTAAAAACCAAATCTCAATGTAGCTTTGATTTACATTTCCTGGTGGCTAAAATTGAACACTTTTTCATGTATTTACTGTCCATTTATGTTTCATCTTTTCAGAAATGCCTGAGTCTTTTACTTGCTCATTGAAATGACTGGATGGTTTAGCTTTGTGGAGTTTAGTTTTCTGAGTTCTTTACAGCATCTAGATATTAGTGGTCTGCAGGCTGCAAAGCAGACTGAGACTTTCACCTGTTCTATAGTTAGCCTCTTTTCTCTGCTGTTTCCTTTGATGTGCAGATGCCTTTCAAGTTCACGTAATCTCACTGACTGATTCTTGCTATTATTTCAAGTCACTGAAATGCTAAGAATGTATCTCCTTCCTAAGAATGTGGCTTAACACCAGGCTCCCTTTGCTTTTTGTTTGTTGGTTACCTTCCTTTAGATAACTAGTACCCTTAAATTTTTGAACTTGTAGGGAGCTGTGTCACCCTCCTGAAGTCACTGTTTGATGCATTATTGATGGTTCCCGTAATTAAGAAACATGAGCTCATAAGAGAGGATAGAGTACACACATGAAGCTGGCACCATACGTTCAAGTTTATTGTACAGTCACAAGTTACACATTGGAAACAAAGCAGAACACGGTACCTGCTTTTACTAACTCAAAACAAGTTAGCAAATGACAGATTTCAGGAGAGACTCATTTTATGTCTCACCCAATGTGGGTGATCAGGAGAGAAGCCAAAGAAAATTATCTTCCAGATTACTTAGTGAGCAAAAGAATTTGATACATACAGCTTCCAAGTTACCTTAATATACTGAAAGTGTTTTAAAACTGGTAAGGAATAGTTCATCTTCCACCTGAAATAAAATGCAGATTGGATGGTTTAGAGGTAAAAACAAACAAACAAAAAACAAAAAAAGCAAAAAATAAAAAAGCTTCACCTATATATCTACAACTAGAGCAGAGTTGTTCTTTTCTGCTAACAAAAAAGTACTAATAAGTTTCAGATTAAGCTTACTAAATAGTGACTTATATTTAAGTTTCGTTACATTGTTATATTGCACTTGAGAACAATGACAAGAGAATTCAAAGATTCAGTACCTCACAGGAAGTCCATTACATATCAGAAATTATAACGAATGCCAGTGTATACTGCAGATGGCATAGCCACAGGTTCATGGTTCAAATAAAAGGACCAAGTCCAAAGAAACTTTTTACAAATTACTAGACATCAAGCAATTATATTTGCCTTTTTAGATCCCATAATACATTTCTGTCATCTGCCCTCACTCATTAAATTAAATGTATAAGCCACCCATGAGAACAAGGTGACACTGAGATAGGCAATGGCCACACACAGATACTCTAGAACAACTTATTTTCCTTCTCCTTGAGGCTCTCCCCAGAATCCTCTCACATGGGGACAGATGCCACCTTAGCCTTCTATTGCCCTATAAGAAGCAGCTGCTCTACCAATATAGACTTTGCCACCGAATTCCCTCCTCAGGGTTAGACTCACTACAGAAACTCTCACTGTTCTCATAAGGCAGCAGCAAACTCTTGTCTGCTCTTAGTGATTTTCCTCATTATATAAATAATGTCATATTCATGAGGATTTATTATTAATAAGTAATTTTGTAATACAAGTAGATTTAAGACAATATTTTGACTGTTTCACCTTCCATAGTCATTCAAAACATAATCAGAATTATGATGATAATTAAACGTAAAGGGGGAAAGTGACCCTCACACAGGTGTTTTAAAGCATCAACTCTAAAATGAATATCTCTCTAAGAAATCAGTATCCGTGTTAATATTCCTCACATGTGGCAAGTGTCCTCTGGATCAATCAATTTCTTTAATTAACCTAGATTATGAAAATGTTATACTTGGAAATAAATTTTAATTGTTGGTAAATTACAAATATGAATCTAAAATAATCTCTTGCTATTTTGTTGACTACATGTCTATGCTATTATGAGATAAAGAGAATCTCAACATTTTTTCAGAGCATTAACTCTCAAATTACAGCTCCTAAGTTTATAGAGCTACAAGTTTATATTTTTTAAAAGAAAAATCCATACTATTGTTAAAAACTACACATCATGGTAATTTCCAATTACAAATATCTTTCAATCTCTAACAGAAAGTTATTCCTTAGCATAGAAGCCATAATAGGAATAACTGTAAAAACCAATATTGACCCTATTGCCAAAGAATGAATTTCATTGATTTTCAGGAATGGCAGCTATTATGTTGAAAGACAAAGAAGGTAAAAGTTTGTAAAGGCCAACTTAGTGACTGCGTGGTAGTCCTGAGTGGCTAAGAGACACTTGTCCCTAAGACAAAAATGTTTCTTAAAAGAATTTAAATTTATTGTTTTAAAAAATTAATTATTGCATATATGATTATGATCTTTCAAGCCAAAACTCATTTATTTAAAATTTTATTAAAGCTAAATATAGGGTCCTGTCTATATTCTAATTTTTTAAACTCACATAAATGTGTTTCATGTTATGAAAATATATTCTCCAAATTAGCTCATCCATATGCACATGGAATTAGCATAAGATACGGTGAGACAAACTTCAATTACTTTTAAAATGTAGAAAAATATTCAGTTATTTAAGAGAAATATTTTTTATTGCTTAATGAGGACAGCATTTAAAAAACCTATTAAAATTCTCAACTTCCAATGCATAACATGATGTAATTGCACAAAAATAGCTATAATTGATAGTTATCCCGGGGCCTTGAGGAACTGTGAATAAATCACCACCACTTAAGACCATTCTATGCTTCCTCTGCTGCCTCTAGTAAAGTCCCAGAAAAGTAATTTAAATTAAAAAATGTAAGACAGCTTTAGAGGGTTTCAGGAACAAGAACTGCTTACAAAAACACCTTTGTAGCATTCATTCTGACAGCGTAGGCAGGTTTTATATATCGCCTTGCTAAACCTGAGGTTCTACCATGCTATTGCTAGAAACAATCCCATGAGCCACCTTTGGAATGTTGGTCCCAGGTATCTCTCGTGGGGTAAGGGCAGGAGATCGAGGCTCCTATAGGTTATGGAGACAGTCTTGAGCCATTCTCAGTTTTGGAAGCAGAAGGAAAATATGAGGACTGGAGGAAAATAAATTACTAACAATTAAAAGCTGTGGTCCAATTAAAGACCGTATTTTTGATGAGCAGTTAGAGATCCACGGAGAGTCTGTCAAGCTTTTCCACATTGCAGGCAGCCAAACAAAGGAAATAGATGTACTTCAGAAATGACTTCCAACTCCAACGGCTTCAGTCAGCAGCAGCAGCAGCAGCAGCAGCAGCAGCAGCAGCAGCAGCTGAGACCACACTATCACTTAACGGGTATTTTTAATTATAAAATTTTCTGCAGGAAACGACTTAAAGGATTTGATGTAAAATTTAAATTACAAAAGTTAAAATACAATAAGACACAATGCAGACTACACATAAATAAAAACCTAATTTTCATATAAAAATACTGTACCACTGTTAATACAGGAAACTACTGGCTTTCCCCCCCAGTGTGGAGGATTAAACCCAGGGAGTTGCACGTGCTTCCAAGTGAGCTATAGTCCCAGGAAAGAATTTTGATGGTATCGTGTTATTTCAAAGTTCTACTGTGTAAATGATATTAAAATCTAAGTCCATGCAATTGCAAAGTCTTCAGTAGCTTATGAATTCAACTGTAGTGTAATGTGTACCTGTTCTACGTACCTGTGCAAATTTACCGATGCTAAGGTCTAAATTTGGACTGCTTTAAAATCCTAATTGCCCTAACGTAACATCGAAGAGAGAAACCCCAGATAGTAAATTAGAAACAATAACTGAAGAGGTACTATGCTATATAATGTGCTAATTCAGGTGCTGTCTGTCTTATGTACACTGAACAAAAATAATCATTTGAAATTCCATCACTTAAATCCCTAAGAACACACGTTAGTGTATGTGAAGTAAATGTAATCTGAACTTATTTATAAAGACAAAGTCGACAAACATCCATTTCAATTTTGTGAATAAGCTGAGGCTGCTGGGTGTCCTCGGCAATACAGTCCTGGGATTTTACTCTTCACGAGAGATGTTTAGATCTACCACCAAGGTGGTAACTGTGGAGCGGACGGAAGTGACAGAGCGTAGGAAGGAAGCACGGTTAGGTTTCCGAGTTTCCTTCACCATTCTCATGAGGCTGAAGCTGTTCTCTCTCTTGCTCTTCTTGAGGTGGCCGGACGCGTTTGAAAAAGCCCATCTGCCAGTTAAAGAAAAGGCATAGTTCTCACTAAGTAACAGATGGCTGAAAATACAACGGACTCTTGTTATCACCTCGAAAATTCAAATGGCGTTTTGTTTAGTGCCCCATCCTGAAATAAGCCCAGCTCACCAGGCAGCAGCGCTGTGGATCCTTTTCTTTATTCCCTTCATCCTGTCTCTTCTCTTATTCTATCTCCCTACCCGTTCAACGCCCATTACTTACCCTGTACATTACAAATACCAACACAGCCAGTAGCAGCAGCCCTGCAAGAACTGCCAAGATGATCACCCACACAGGCACAGGCATGGGCGCCGGCTGAATGCCCCAGGTGATGTTAGTGGTGACCTGTTGGGGAAAACACACTGAGTCTTAAATAGCTCATTGGCCTAGTCAATGAGTACTCGACTTTCTTTTAATAATTAATTTAGTGGTAGTCACATCATGTTCTTTTTCTCATCCAATCATTTAGTGAGTGCACGTTAGACATCCTTAGCACGTGCACTCGCACACACAGAAAAGCGCACACACAAGACTCTGACAATAGGTTGACATCAGATTTAAATTGAAATAACTAGTAAATTACCCAATACAGATCATGACAGCTGATCCTATTTTCTTTTTTCTTTCTTTTTTTTTTTGATTTTTTATTAGATATTTTCTTCATTTACATTTCAAATACTATCCCAAAAGTCCCCTATACCCTCCCCCCTGCCCTGCTCCCCTACCCACCCACTCCCACTTCTTGGCCCTGGCGTTCCCCTGTATATCGGGGCTGATTCTATTTTCAATATTTAGATATCTTCAAAATATGTTTACTTATTGTAGTTAGCTTCGAACCTTATAACTGTGGAGAGAAAGTAACCCCAAAATATCCCCTGACAAATTTGGTATACAGTTTAAATAAATAAATAAATAAATAAATACCCTGTTACAAGCACCAAGTGCTAAAGAAAAAGGGCCAGCTCTACTAATTCTAGAGTGAAGAAGTAAAGGAACAGCAAGGGACAAGAGCCTGGTCAGTGAGATGACTACTCATCAGCTAAAGGCCCTTGTCACCAAACCTGATACCCAAGGTCCAATTCTTAGGTCCCAGAATCAGTTCTGGGAAACTGACCACCACATGGTGACATGTGCCCCTCCTCAGCAACAACAAACGTAATTTTAAAAAAAAGAAAGAGAATGCTTTCGATTCTAAAATCTATAATCCTCTCCAATAACTTATATTTTCACCTATTATAGTTAAACTTCCATTAACATCACTAAGGTGTTTGCATGGCATGTATCTGCTCTCTGAAGTCGGTGACTTACTAGTGTAGAGTTGAAGAGCTCCTCAATCGGAAGGTTCTTGTAAGGGAATTCTATGATATTAAAGGAAGCGGATGACTTGAGGGAATAGGAATGGTTCTGGTTCTCCTTCTGCACAGAAATAACAATGGCATGGTTTCTTAGATAGCAAGCCTTATAACTCTTTGAAAAATGTATAAATCTGCTGGTCCATCTGTCTGCTTACGTTCATGAACGTCTCAGTCCACAGCAGGGATTTCACGTACAGGATTGCGCTCTTGCCCCTATCCAGTCGACCAACCTGGCAGGTGATCTGCAGGCACTTAGCGATTCCACAGCCCTGCCAGAACAGACCATTTCCTTACACAGTAAGATCACACTGGCGTTTGTAACATTTGAACATTAAGCATCCTTACGTGAAGGCCAAAGAGAAACTCTATAGATTCTCTGTCTTCTAGGTGTAAAGCTTAACAAACAGGACAACAGTCAGCTCTGGGCTTTTCTTTTTAATTCTCATCTATTACATCTGACCACAGCTTCCCCTACCCCTGTCTGCTCCCCCCAGCCCTCCCCACCATCTCCCCTGTCCCCAAGATCCACTCCTTCTCTGGTTCCCTTCAGAAACGAGCAGGCTTCCTTTGTTTTATTTTGTTTCTTTCTCTGTATGTTTTGAGACAGGGTCTTGCAACCCAGCCTTGGCTTTCCTAGAACTTACTACACAGATTAAGTAGAGGCTTTGATCTCACATCTGTCTACCCATGCCTGCCCAGCACTGGGATTAAAGTTATATACCCCACACCTGGCAAAAAGCATTGTTTTATAGAGTAATTTATTTGAGGAACATAAAGCCTATAATATTGAAAAGTTTCTTTTTATGACAACAAGTAAACATTCTCTAGGCAAACCCTGAATATAGTCATCGTAAGCCATCGGATCACAGTCATTCTGTAGAAAAGCAAAGAAAGCAGCAAAGTGTTAATTATTATTCTGTGTGAGACCTGTAGACAGAAAATCATGCACTAATGACAACTGCCATAATTAGTGTTTCCATCAGGAACTTGAAGGTTGGCAGCTAAGGGAGACAATATCCTCCACCTTCCATGTGCCAGTCACATTGCACTATGTCACAAGCATACAGCACAGAGCATGCTGTCCAGTTAATGGCACCAGCAGCTGAGGAACAGGAAGAGACGTGAGCTCCCTCCACTTGATAAAGGGCATCCTTGCCAGAAGCACAGCTAAATCTACACTTAACAGAAGAGCACAGACAAGGCAAAGGGTCTGGACACACTGACTCTCCTCTGCGGCACGGGTCTAGCCAGTGTGGTTCAGTAGCAACAACATAATAAACAGATAAAGCAATGCCATCTCTCAGTAGATGAAAAGAACTTATGCTTTAAAAACCAAACCAAAACAACAACAACAACAACAACAACAACATCCAAGCAAGCTACACTAAAACTAACAAACAAGAACAGACCAACAACAGAGCACAGTTTCTGCAGGGTATACAAGTTCAACATACAAATATGACTTGTCGGTTGTACACTAGCAACAATGGCTAAAAGAACAACAACAAGAAGAACAACAAGTGCAAAGCTAGTACCCTGAAAACTAAAAGCTTTTTTATGAAAACCCTGAAAGGAACTGAAATATTGTTGAAAGGAGTAGAAGAGAACCTAACTGGACAGCCAGTGTTCTAGGACGAAAGAGTTCTCCAATCAGGGTTAGACCCACAAACTGCTAGTGGGATGCAAGTAGCCCTAAGAAGTGTATATACTTAACCTAAAGTATGTTAAGGAATTGCTAAAAACACAAAACATCAAAAATAAGCTTAGAAGGGAAGAAAATAAGCCAAATACAATGATACAAGCTTGCAATCCCAGCACTCCGGAAGCTAAGGCGGGAGGATCAGTAGAAGTTTCAACTTGAGCTACAGTGAGAATGGTTTGGAACAAGAAAGAGCAAAGAAGAAAGGAAAAGTGGAAGGAAGGAAAGAAGGCAGGAAGAAAGAAGGAAGGAAAGAAAGAAGGACTTGAAAACTTGCTGCAGAGCTATAGTAATAAAAACGGTTTGTTATCATCATCAAGAATGCTCATATAAATGAACAGAATAGGATTATGCAAGAAGTAGAGGGTGGATCAGTCAGTAACATACCTGCTAGGCAAGTGTAAGGGTTCTGATTCTCAGCACCCACAGAATAAAAGCAAGGCCTAGAAACACACCCCAGTAATCCTACTCCTAGGAAGGAAGAAACAGGAGACTCCCCGAGGCTGGCTAGCCAGCTAGTCTAGCCAATCGGTGAAGTCCAGGTTCAGTGAGAGACCCTATCTCTACAGAACACACTGGGAGAAAACCTTCATTCGGAAGAAGTTAACTAGACACAAGCAAGCTAGGGATTGGTCTCCTGCAAGATCCAGCTGTACCACTCTTAGACATACACCCAAAGGACTCTACATCATACTGCAGAGATCCCTGCTCATCCGTGCTTCTTGCTGCTCTCTTTATAACAGCCAGAAATTGGGAAAACGCCTAGACATCTATAGTCTGGTGAATGGATTATGAAAATGAGCTACAATTACATAATGGAATATAATTCAGCTGTTAAAAACAATAAAATAACATTGTGAAACTTAAAGGTAAATGAATGGAACTAGAAAAATAAAATCATTCTAAGTGAGGCAACTCAGACCAAAAAAGACATGGTACAGGGGCTAGAGAGATGGCTCAGTGGTTAAGAGCCCTGACTGTTCTTCCAGAGGTCCTGAGTTCAATTCCCAGCAACCACATAGTGGCTCATAATTAACTTTAATGAGATCTGATGCCCTCTTCTGGTGTGTCTGAAGATAGCTACAGTGTGCTCGTATACATAAAATAAATAAATAATAAATATTTTTTAAAAGAACATGGCACTTGCTTTTACTAAGTCAAATCAAGCTAGCAAATGACAGATTTCAAAAGAGACGCATTTTATGTCACACTCAACATGGACCATCACAAGAGAAAGCAAAATGACAAGTATTGTATGTCCTCCATCCCCTTTGATTGAGACAGGCTTTCTCTGTGTAAACCTGACTGACCTGGAACTCACTCTATAAACAAGGCTGGCCTTGAACTCAGAGAACCGCCTGCCTCTACTTCTGCTAAGATTAAAGGCGTGTGGCACCACTGCCTGGCTCATATTTTCCCTTATATGTGGATGTTACCTCTTAAGCTTTCAAAATGTGTGCGACAATCTGAATAACCACAGAGGTTAGGTACCTAGTAAGATATGGGCGTGGGGAAGAGGAAGATGATCTCTCAGACAAGGAGACATAGCATGTCGTGTTATGGAGTGATAAAGGGAAATCTAGACTACAAGATGGGGGAGACGGGTAAAGCAGGGAATACAGGTAAGGACAACTAACACTAGAGGACACTGGGAAAGCTGTATGGAAACCTATGACTGTAGCAGCTTCCTGAAAGGAATCTAAACAGAGTCATCAGCTAATGGGGAGAGCACGTTCCAGCTAGACTACCGTAAGTCACCAAGTCAAATCTCCACTGCTGAAGATGGGTCACATCTTCTTTACTCACTGGACAATGGAGCCCCATGGAAATGACCCAAAAGTCCTATGGCTGAGGACAACACTTATTTCCATCATCTAACATGGAAAAGTCGAGTTGGTGCCTAACTAGAAGTTCCATCCCTACTGACTAACTTAATCTTCAGGGGACTGGAAAGGTACCCTGCATGCTACCGGTGGAGAAACATAATCATCAATATCACCCAGCTACAGACCCTGTGAGCTACTACAGTGACCTGTCAACAAGACAGACTGGTGCAACGGAGGCACAAATGTTATGTGAGTAACCAACAGCTGTTTTTAAATTAGGATTCCATAAGATGGAACCCACATCTGACGATACAAATGTGGTCAAGAGCCTAGGTCATGGGACAAGGGGACAACCTAGTACTATTATTCTGTTCAAAGAATATACCAACAAAATGACTTCTAATGACATGCTAGTATATGTTCCCATAGAACAGTGCCTAATTTTATGAATATTTCATTTTTAGTTATGTGTATCTGTCTAAGAGGGTATGAACATGAATATAAGTGTCCTCTAAAACCGGAAGGGTTGGTCCCTCTGAAGCTGTGGTTACAGCTGTGAGTTGCCTGTGTGGTTACTGGGAACCAAACTCAGGTCCTCTACAAGAACAGCTGGTGCTCTTAACCACTGTGATTTTTCTGAGTCAACTCAGAAACTCCTATAGTGACCTGTCAGTGACCCACACATCAAAGAAACCCTACAGGTTCTGTGGTAAATAGACACTAGAGGAGATAAGGACATAAAGTCAGAGGCCAAGGTTGGTAAAAGTCAACGGAAAGTGGTGTAGGTCACCCTGTGAAGGAACGGAATTGGTGCACATGGGTTAGAATGAGGAGGTGTTTTACAAAGTAGATGGGGCTGGAATTTACTGAAATGCAGGATGTAGGAGCTGAGAAACATGGAGGAAGGACTTAGAGAATGGGGTTTGTATTCACTCCCTGTAGATCAGTGTGGGAAGACAAACACTGGGAAAACTCCAGGATGTATTTCTAGAGTTGTTATTTTCTGATAGACATTTAAGAGAAATTCTTTTTTTTTCATCAGAGTAACAATACAGAGTATTTATTCATTTCTTCCCACTAGAGGAACACGCTGTTCTTAGACAGATGAATGAATCATCAGTTGTTAGGAGTTACTTTTGGAGAATGATCAATGAACTCCTTTTCAGGGTTGGATATTGAAACCAGGGCCTATCACCCTGGGATCACATCAGTCTTTGAACTATTGCCTGGACTGGCTGTGACAGACCTGAAAAGAACTACGAAAAAACCCGGGTTGAATCAGAAAAAGCTGACTCGTGGTTAAAGAGAAATTCTAATCAGCAATGAAGGAGTCCGAAAGTCAGTGTAGAGGACAGAAATCTAAAAACTGAGACCGGGGAGAGTAGGGAGGCAGATGGAGAACCAGGAGAGAATAATGCGGTGGTGATAGAAAGAAAATTCAGCATTTGAACAATGAGCCTTTGACCCCAGGACTCAGTTATATAAAAACAGTGGGTGTGGGCAGGGAAGATGGCTTCACAGGGAAGATGGTTTCGAAGGTAAAGGTTCTCACTGTCAAGCTGTGTTAGAAGCAAAGAAGTCACTTCTACAAGTTGTCCTCTCACCTTTACAGACATACCACACAGCATGTATGTGCCACAAAGAAAAATAATAGCATAATTAAATTTAAAAAGGCTTTAAAAAAATAACAATGCATTTCTATCAAACAGTACAGTCACTGAATAACCTGACATGATTAAAGTTAAAGAACTAATTATTCCCTTTATACAGTTTTCATCACTCGGTCTCCAGTTTCTCCTGCAAAATGCCACTGAAGTGCCAAAGAGGAAGATGAGATCAAAAGTGCCCAGCTGGAAGAGAAGTCGAGGCAGGCAGAATACAAAATGCTTTTATTAAACAGTATATAAAATGGATCAGTTGAGAACTGTCTTTAATGTAACTAGGAGGAAGATAAAGAGGACCACAGTTTTTTTTAAGCGATACTGCTGAGATGTTGTTTGTCAAGTGTCCTGTAACCGTGTATTTTTAGATTCCTTGTGCACTGGAGATGGCACTTACCAAAGTGTGAACATCTCCCTCACTAAGGGTGAGATCCCGCTTGGTGATGAGATGATTCCTTTCTCCTTGTCCAACCGCTGTGTCATTCTTTTCGGGTGTCTGTAAAAACAGACATGGATTACAATGTAGAATGGTGGTTAAACGATAACAGGAAAAAGTCTTACACTGACATTTGGACATTAATACTTAGATATGACATAGCTTGTAATCTATGAAAATGTGGTATGACAGAAAATTTACCACTTAATACTTAGTGAACAGGAAAGACAGAAAGTAAAAGATCAACATCATTAATTGCCCTACAAAGGCTGCCTTTTCCTAACCACGGCTTCTCCTGGCATCCCTAGAGGGAAACTGTTATCTGCTGAAAGAGCCTGAAGTTCTACAGCACGTCTATGATGAGTGTCAGTCAGGAGGCTTAAGTCTGATTTGTTTGGGGTTTTGGAAACAGAGTATTACTATACAGCCGAGATTGGCCTTGAACACAAATGTAATCACAGATAACATCAAACTTGTTATGGGATTATAGGCATGTACCATCAAGTCTGGCTTATTTTATTTGTTTTCTGAACTTTCCTTAGACTGTATATGATATAATTTGTTTCCTTTTGTTTGTTTTTTGAGACAGGGTTTTATGTGTAGCCTTGGCTGTCCTGTAACTTGTAGACCAGGCTGGCTTCAAATTCAGAGATCCACTTGTAGCTGCCTTCTGAATGCTGGGATTAAAGGCATCTGTCATCACTGCCCAGACTGATGTAATATTTTTAGGTAAATATATACTCTAGAACAAAGATCACTATCGCCAAAAGTATATAAAGTCCTATAAAATGGCACTTTCTTAGACTGTAAATCAAGTCACAAGTAAAATAATATATCTTACTCTAAAAACAGAAATTTCAACAATAAAATAGCTTTAAATACAGTATTATACATTTGACAAATTGATATTGCAATGGGCCATGGTCGGGAATATCTCCTGAGGTTTACTGACTATTCATAAACATAAGGTTCTCAAGGGTTTCACAGAATTAATTCTTACCTATTGCATAAATGGGCTAATTTTTAAAGTACTGGTTGTGAACTAAAAAACTTTTTGCAGTTCATACAGCAAAACAGTTGTTTTTATTTTAAGTTTCATTTCTATGTTTAGGAAGGAATTGAAGTTATGACAATAAAGAGCTAGTTAAAGCATACTACCTTAATCCTCAGAGGGTTGATCTCTGTATCGGCCGTGCAGTTCATTGGCCCGTCGATGTCGTAGTGAAGAATGTACAACAGAGTGCTGTTGTTGTATTTGTAAGGCCACTGGAGATTCAGAATTGCCTTGCTGAATGAACTTGGACCATTGTTTCTCAGCTAAGAAGGAAAAGAAAGCGTAAGCTCCTTGGACCATAATTAGTTCGACCATTCTCCCACAATGTTAGCACTAGAAATCCTATCAGAAATGGGATCAGAACAGCAGCAGTTGCTACTGATAGACTTCAAACATGACCACTGTACACACAGGCTAAACAAATGCTTATCTCTCAACAGAAAGATCTACCAGGATGAAAATGTATAGAACATTGTTAAAGAGTTACTGAATGCTGACTTAATAACCTTTGTAGGGGCAATAAAACTTTGCCTAATTACAGGCATTTCCAATTTTTAGTCAGAACTTCAAAATATCATGGGGCACACACAAGGGCTATTTCTTTTACTCAAGAGTTGACTTTGTGTTCTTTAAACAAATATAAATATTTGTCTATAAAAATGAACTTACAAATATACTTCTGGTACATGTTTACACTATGCAAATTCCAAGTAAAGATTATATAGGATTGGTTTTAAAAGCTTTAGCCGCTCTCCCCATTGACCCCTTCACCAGCTTTCTATTAAGTCCTGTGACTGCAAACCTCATAGATGTGCTGAACAATAGGCCCAACATCTTCTTCAGTCTCAGGGTTTTCTTTGTACTCCCAATTTGGAATTGGAAGAAAGATATGATCTGGACTTGAAACTCTAAACAATGACAAAAAAAAAAAACCTACCATGAATATCAAACAGTGCAGTCAGTTCATTTTCCTAAATATTCTATATTCAACTGAATAAAATCAGAGCCAATTTTAAAAAGGCATAAAGGAAAAGCTTGCAGGTGAACATATGCACAAAAGCCACCGTTGCTAAATCAGCATGCAACCGATGAACCGGTAAGCAAGTGTTGTGAAGGGTCAATCAACATTCTTTATGATTGCTGTTACCAGGCCTTTTCCAAAGACCACCAGGAAGATGCTTGGGACTCTGAGGAACATTCAGGGCCTTCTCTCTACATCGGCCACTGCCTTGGGAAAGCAGCACTAAGGGTGCTGCTGGGGTGGCAGGGTGGCTGCCTGCAGAAAGTCAGAGTCCAGTAGCCACATTTCAGAAGCAAGCACAGTGACAATGAGATACTCAGCTGGAAATGCGTCTTACCCTCTTATCTCCACAGCAGCCAAAACGGCGAGGTCAACCTTGTAAGATATAACTGGGCTTACATTGTCAAAAGAATTAGAGCTGAAAAGTGAAGAAGGAAAGAAAGATAGAATCATGTTCAGGACCGGGTTGGGCACATTTATCATCAAAGTTATGAAAATGAGGACTCGGGGGAACTAAAACTAAACAATTCAAAGCAAAATAGAAACTGAAGAGCTACCGATCAGCCAATTGTTTTAATTACCATTAATTCAAAGATGGAGAAAAGCTGTATTTCCTAATGTTTAGTTTTGTTTTATAAAGTCAAATTGACAACAAAATAATTTGTATAACTAAAATATTGATTTAAGAATTCTATAATGCGGGCATGGAGAAGTGGCTCAGGGGTTAACAGCATTGGCTGATCTTCTAGAGGAGTGGGTTCCATTCCCACCACCCACATGGCAGTTACACATGGCAACTCCCAACTGTCTATATAGCTCCTGTTCCAGAGGATCCAACACCTTTATGAAGATATACATGCAGGCAAAACACCAATGTACATTAAAAAATTAAAACAATAAATTTGTGAAAAAAATCCCATAATGCAGTACTGAAGGCTTAATCTACATTATTCCATCTTTAAAGGGGGTATGTAATATATTTATCAAATAAAATAGTTATTTTATCCTAATGGAGTGTTTTCATACCTCTGGATTTTCAAGTCAAACTTCACAGAAGTATCCATCTCTGACTGCTGGTGTACGCTGAAACGAAGGCCAGCGAGCAGCTGAGAGGGGATGAGGTAACAACGCAGGTCAGTATCTTCTTTAAATTAGGAACATCAAATATGATATCCAAATAAAGAAGTGGGTTCTAAAACACACTTTCTTGAGTTTATTGTAAAACTGAACAAAAATAATTACAACTGATTTTCCACTGAAGTCATAATGGAGGCTATTTAACAACTATTACTTTTAATCACACCTCCCTACGACGCTATTAACTATCTTTCTAGAACTTATAATGTTTGTTGTTCTGGTGAAAGCAATGCACAACTGAGTGTAAGACTTGACATAGGAATCTGACAACCGACTTGAGTTAGGAAGCCAGACAGGAAGCAGAATCTCCCTCCCACACCACTCTCAGTCCCCTTCCCTCGTGACAACCTACAGTCCAAGGCAGAAAACTGATTGACTTTAAAGAAAACAACTGAACCACACATATAAGATAGCAAGCTTCTTGGGGTTCACATAATTGTATATAAAAAAAGACACCTCTGTGTGGGCTGGACTCACATTACAAGTCTGGAGTTAGCTACTTAGAAAAGCCAGGAACCACCAGACATGGTGGCACACACCTTTAGTCCCAGCTCTCGGGAGGGAGAGGCCAGCAGATCTGTTAGTGGGAGAACAGCCTGGTCTACAAGGGAATTCCAGGACAGAAAAAATGTTGCCTTGAAAAAAACCAAAATAAAAAAAAGAAAGATGAAGAAAGAAAGAAAAACCAGGAACTAAAAGAGCCATAAGCTAGAAAACCCAAGAAGATGGGAAAGCACCACGCTCCTCTCTAGGACACGTCTACCAGGATGATGGCTGCCTGCCAATGGACATGTAAGCATGTGATGCTTAGACCATGGCAACAGATGTGCACATAACCTCCATTGGTGTGCCACACCATAAATCTACTTGTTAGTCGTCACACGTACAACTATGTTTTCCTGAGTATCAGTAACAATAATCCTGTCTCCTTCCTTAGAGGCCTTGGGAAGAGCCTCCCTGGAAGCTTGGCTTCCCGCTCTAAAGCTCTGTGCTCACTATCAGAAAAGGAGCCTGATCCAATTCAGTTTCCTATGAAATAAGACTTCAGGTTAATGAAATAACAGCAGCTTATTTAAGAGTGACAGGCCTTTGTGTTTGTCAGCATGGCCTTTAAGGCTCCACAGACACTCTGGCTCAATACATTAAAATTATCATTTTAGGCCATAGTTTAAATCATGTTTTTGTCTATTTACTGTTTACTATTTAAGGCACTGTGAAAAGAAGTTTATGGAAGCGCATACAGCTCCACCTATAATTTTAGTATCCTAGTTCAAAAACAAAAAACAAAAAAACAGAGCTCTACTAATAATTAAACTCTAAATCAAAACTAATTTAATGGTACTACCTTGAGGGCAAGTGAAATGGCTCAGTGGGTAAAGGCACTTATTACCTGATCTGATGACCTGAGTTCAGTTCCCAGGTTTCATATGGTGGGAGGAGAGAACCAACTTCCAAAAGTTGTCCTCTGACCTCCCCATAGCACGTGGTCAACTACATACATGCATATGTAGGCAGAATGCACACATACACACACACACACACACATACACACACTAAGTAAATAAATAAAAAATTTAAATAAAAAAGTACAGAAAATAAAATAAAGGTACAATCTAGAGCCGCCGTGGTGGTACACAGCAGCCGTGCCTCGCAATGCAGCATTTAGGGGGCAAAGGCAGGAAGAATTTGAGTTTGTGGCTATGCTGAGCTTACAGAGGAAGATCCTATCTTAAAAGCACAAGCAAAAAAAAACAGGACAGTATGGACCTCAGCAATAGGGCATTTTCCAAGCATGTGCGAGGTCCTGGCACACAAAATCAAACAGTAGTAACAATGAGAAAACCCAACTTAGTTTGAAGTTACTATAAACAAACCTAGATGAGGAAAAAAAAAAACCATAGTATTCTATTTACAGGGGAAAATCCATCGAATTCAAATGCCTTACTTGAGTTCCAGCCTTCATCGGGTTTCCAAGGTCGCACACCACCTGCCGGGTTTGGTTTTCTGTCTTAAATGCACAGGACAGTCTTGCTAAGGCCTTTGATAGACAAGAAAGAAAACAAGAGAGGAGTGGGGTTGGGATGAAAAAAAGAAATTAAAAGTAGCCCAAAAAGTGGAAACTATAAAGTCCCTATCCAATATCCTGTAGGTATTTACATTCCTCTTTGTATGAAGCAAATAAATCTATTTTAGTAAATAGAGAAAGAAGTCGGACTGTGGACACTGCTGCATGTAAATGTAAAAGTGTTGGGCAGACCGCTGGAGGACTTAGATTCTGGTCACAGTGCATCTGGCTAGCAAGCGATCGGCAGGCTTAGAGACTAGATCTAGCTGACCTCATTCTTTTCAGATGTGTGGCTGGCAAAGCTAATAATTCTACAATAACATATTATGCAAAGCATGAGGCCTGAAAGGAATTATGTATTAGACTCTATTGTTTAGCAATTTAGTCTTAGATCGAATGGCTAAGCTTGGGCTTCACTAAATACGGCCTGCCTCATTAATGTTAATAAGAGCCGGGAGTGCACTGTGATTTTCAAAGAGACAGCTTGCTTGCTTACTTCGTTGTTCCGGACAACCCCGATGAAGTCGGCCTGCGGAGGGATGGAAACGATGAGCTCAGCTTCATAGGCGCCTTCCCCTTGATTCTGCGCCTTCACAGTCAGTGTCAGAGGGTTGTCGTCCCCAATATAGATCTTCTTTTGATCACTGCAAGTTAATTCAAATCCAACAGTGAAAAGAGACTCCATGGGGAGGGAGCCAATCCCGAGGTAAGTCACGTGGCCGACAGCCTCACTGTCTCGGAATAGGTCTGGGCTTCTCCACAGCTCAACAGAAAACAGAAAATAGCACACTGGAGACAAGTCCAGTGCTCCACACTGTGTGACTGAACGATAGTGGCCCTCACAGAGCACAGCTCTGTACACATACCACCAAAGTCACATTACAGCTGTGCGTGTACTTCTAATTCCTGTGTGGCTTTGCTAAAAAGATGAGTTATTCTTTTGTCATAATTCTCACAAGTCTTATCAAGTGGTGAGGACATTCCTCAGTTCAGAGCTTGTCCACAATGAAGTGCATCAAGACAATTAGTAGGACTTGTGGTACAACCAAACTGATGGTCATAAACCTGCCAAGCCAGGCCCCTAGTGAACACACAGTGGGTATTTTTTAACCACCATATTAATTGCTTTATTGTGAAGAAAATTGTTTAATTCTCCTTTGCTGTAAATAATTCTCCTTATAAGCATTAGCATTTTGAATAGAAAAGCATGCTTTTCCATTTAAATTTCTTATATTTTTATATTTACAGTTTAGGGTACAACTTACCTATCTACAGAAACTTCCAGTTTAGGTTTACAGACATTGTCTTCTCCACAGTCAAGTAGAATATGAGCCTTAAAGGAAAACATTTTATTATTTTCAACATGGATCCTAGAAACTCATCTTTAAACATGTCAATATAGGTAATCAAGAATAAGGGGAAAAATTGGGTGAAATATAATTACTTAGAATTTTGCATTTCTCAAATTAGCTGTTAGCATTTTGGAGTAAAGTCTAGTAGAAGAAATGAGGGATCCTTTTAAATATGCTCCTGGCTAACCTACACAAGCAGTGACAAGATAATCAGGGCTCCTCGTAAAGACATTGGCCTCTGCTGCTATCACAGAAACTGGCTGCAAATATTAAGTAATGAGAAAAGGGTCAAAATAAGTTTAGCATGTACAAAATATTGGGAAAGAAGCTTTTAAAAAGACAAAAGACAAAACGAAACAAACAAACAAAATCATTAATTAATTAATTAATTAAACCAGAAGAAAACATTTAAAAAAATCTAAACTTGCTTTTTCTGGCTCTGGCCAAGAGGATGTGCCATGAAGAACACATAGGAAAACCCTCAAAAGAGAAGCAATGCAAGAAAAGAGATGTTGGTAGAACACATAGAAGGAACAAAAGCATGAAGGGAAAAGGGAAATAAAGGCAAGCTTATTCTTGGCTTCTTTGTTGCTATTTTAGTGAGAGCTTATCTAAAAAAATAGTAACAATAATGATAAAGATTTCTAAAATAATTCTAAAACTATAGAGAAAAAATCCATACTATAAGACACAGGTAAAAAGTTATTTGTAAAGAAAGGACCACATTAAAGCACACATAACTAAGAAGCTCAGATATAAAATTCACCAATGGTACAACATCCACTAACCACTAACAACTCGGAACACAGAACTATGTTCCCAAGTCCTTTGCTAGTGGAGAGTAAAAAAGGCAGATACACTAAAGTATCAAGGTACAAAACAAAATGTTTGTTAAAATACATAAACTACATATAAACTTTTAAAAATATTTCAATTTGCTTTCTATGTTGTCATAAAATTTTCAGATTATACCCCCAGAAATAAACACTGCTCAAGAGGTCTTAGAAAGGAAGTCAAAGAAGAACTGACAACCTAGATCATGCTGAGAGACCAAGCCCTAAGGACATGTAACAACATTCAAGGAAGATATAGAAAACAATATTTAAAGAGAGATATTGTGTAAAGGGTTTTGCAAAATTACCAAACTGTTTGAAATTTTGTGTTGCCTTATGAAGAGCATTACTCGTGGTGTGCCAAGAGCTCTGAGTGTACGTGTCACGGGCAGAAGTCCTGGGTGAAAGCGTACTGTTTGATTTGGGCAAAGCAGCGTGAAGGACTGATGCACCAGACCCATGGGAATGGCAAAGCCTTCCCCATACAGTGCAGGCTTAGAACTGGCAACGCTCTCCTCTCGTCTCAGTGCAAATGTTGGCAGTGTGTGCAAAACCTAGCACTTGCACCTTCTTCCTCCCAGATGTTTATATGCTGAGACTCCTCACCCACAGAGACGGCCTACGAGACTAGCTAACCCTTCCCCTTGGGTTGTACATAGCAAACACACTGAGGCTCCCAGATGCTGTGTGATAGTTGGTACTCTTCCATCAGAGTGCACATCACCCACCTGACCTCAACTTTTCAGTACATGTGTGTGTGTTTGTCCTTCATTCCTCCATCGCCCCCAGTCAGGTTTCCAGGACCAAGCCAGGCTGGACTTGGCAATTACTTATATAAGATATATACATAATACTGCATATGCAATATATATACATACACCACAAAATGTACACCCAAGATGTAAATACTAGAAACTGCATGTAAATAAATGGGTCTTTCGTTATTTCCCTTAAATCATTTTACTATATTCTGTATATAAAATGTGGCCCAGTCTTTCAATGCATATAACTACTGAATAGGTTTAAAGATCTCAGACCTAAATATTCTGATTATTCCCCCTCTGATTTCTTAATTAAATATCTACCAACACTGTAAAAACAATCCCTTATGATACTTAACACTAGCCTTAACAAAAGATCAAAGGACGATGTAAGAAATAACTTGGGCATGCATTACCTGCCGACTAACGTTGGCTGGAGTGAACTGGTTCAGGATGGGCTGCAAGCCTGTGGCATCAGCAGCTGTTCTCTGATCCAACCGATACTCCATAAAAATGGTTATGGGCGTGAGCTTGTCTCTAAATTCAGATTCATCCTGAAACAAAAGAGCTTCAGGTTAAAGGTGACATCAACCTAAATTGTTTGGAGAAATCCACAACTGGGGGAACCACAAAAGCAGCTGAATTCATCACAGAATGTTCAGTTACAACATCTGAAAAACTATGTTAACTGTTGTGAAAATAAAGTAAAACTCACATGGCTGTTCAGTAGGTTCACTATTCATCAGGTTTAGTTTTAAAATGTAATGTTTAATTCACCAAAACAAACTGAAGTGCATTAATGGTGAACCTAAGTTCTCTGAAAAAAACACAGGTATTTAACAGTATGCTAAGAGCTGAGCTCTGCCAATTATGCAGAGGTGTAATACTTCAGATAATGAGCCAGAGTTGTTATAGAACAGTATGAGTCCTTTTTAATAACTCTCAGCTATAAATCTCTGCATCTGACTTACTTTTGCCGTTGCTAGCTAAAACTATTGGAATCCATCAGAAAAGCTGATGGATCTCTCCCCTCCAGCAAGCAAAGAATGGGATAAAGATCTGAATCCTGTAGAAAATGTTAAGGATGACATCTGAACCTTATAGCAGAGACTCCGCTGTCTTTTGTAGCCCGCCTACTCAATAGCCCAGCAGCCTCCCTTTGTCCATATACAACACAGCCCAGAGTCTGTGCTTCAGAGGAGGAGGCCTCCAGCCATAATCACTCACATTCCTTGAGTAAATTCTTCTCTTGTCTTCCTTAAAGTGAGGCTGTTATTTTACACCAACATGGTAAAAACAAACACTCAGGCAGTAATCAGAACAATATTAATGTGGCTTTAAGCTACCCAACTTCTTTTCCTTTCAACCTTTGCTTCCCTTCTCAGTGTAAGGGCTGCTGAATTTCAGTTTGCCCGTCCCTGCCTGCTCTGCCGACACCACTGTTTTCAAGCTTGTCTAGAAATCTCTTGTGGTCACTATTTCCTGATGGCCGGTATTTACACACCCACCTTGCCCGTGCCACATTTTATAGAGATCTAACAGTGCATGTGTCACTGAACAGTGTGTCCCTCACTTTTGTTTTTTCTTTCTCCTTTGGATAACTGGAAATGAGCTCATACATAACCTCTGATTTTCTTCCCATTTAACAGTTTAAGTCTCATCCATGCTATTCCATATATACAGCTAGGATATACATTACCACTAGGTAATATGTTATAACAGTTTATCCATTCTTCGGTCAAAGATTAGTTGTGGTTTCCCAGTTTGTTTCTATTATTACAAAATTTTGTTGCAGTGATGATTCTACTGAAATAGTCACAAAATACACCAGTTCTTATTTATTTTCCAAAACCTTCATAACAACTAAAGCATCATCAGCAAGGAATGAGCTTCCACCCATCACACCTGGACTAGTTAACAAACAGACCTGAATTAAATTTAAACTCGGATCTGTCCACAGTCGTGACTGCCTCTAAAATAAATCCTCAGTGGTTCATCAGATCACAGGCTTTCTTTTTCTACAGCTACATAAAATGGTCTTGCTCCCCCCCCCTTCTTTATTCATGTAGAAAGTTCTCCTTCTAAATTCTCAATGTTATTCCAGCCTAGAATGAATTCACTTTGACCTACTTATTGATTTGGTAACTTGACATGTGTCAAGCTTCATAGAACATTAGAAAATTTCCAGCTTTACTATTCTTTTGAAGAATAGAAAATAATAAAGTAACAGAAATGGCTCATTCCTAACTTATAATATTACATAAAAATCATCTAGGCCTTATGTTTCTATCTGTAAAGTTTTGTTGGTTTTGTTTTTTTCTTTTTTTTAATGGGGACTTAGGATGTGGAGGCAGGAGGATCATGAATCCAAGGTCATTTTCAGCTACAAAGCATGTTTCAAGGCCAACCTAGACAACAGGTAACACTGCCTCCAAAAACAAACAAAACTAATTCCAAGTACCTTTCCATTTTAAAAGTATCTGTATATAATCACATATGAGCGATCCTATAGCTATTGGGTTTTTGTATCTCCTTATGGCAGGTGTGTTATGTATGTCTAAGAATTATGTATTTTTAATCCAAATTTTCCTATATATTGATTAGTTAAGAAATTTTATAATTTAAGTCTAAATTTTATCTATTCTTATATCCCTTTTTATTTTAAATTTTATGTAAATGCTTATTCACTTTTTTAAATTTGTCAGATATTCCATGTATTTTAAAGAGCATTTAAAGTAGACATACATTTTCTCTATATTCTACTCCTATGATGGTCCATTGATAATTTTATTTATGTAATTCTCCTTTATAATTGCTTTTACCTAAAAATCACATTCTCTGTCTTTATCCAATCAATTTTTCAACTTACTTTTCTTTTTTTTTAAAAGATTTTTATTGATTAACTGATTGATTGATTGATTGATTGACTGATTGATTGAGTTAATGTGAGTACACTATTGCTATCCTCAGACACTCCAGGATCCCATTACAGATGGTTGCGAGCCACCATGTGGTTGCTGGGATTTGAACTCAGGAACTCTGGCAGAGCAGTCAGTGCTCTTAACTGCTGAGCCATCTCTCCAGCCCTCAACTTACTTTTCTATTACTGATTCCTAAAGTGGTTTGGAACTTAGGTATTCTCCACAAGTCTACATGGTTAAGGCTTAGTGAAACTGGGGTGACAAAAGCTTTAAGAAAACCTAGGAGCTGGAGAGATGGCTCAGCAGTTAAGAGCACTGGCTGCTCTTCCAGGGGACTTGGATTCAATTCCCAGCACCCACATGGCAGCTCATCTGTAACTCTGTTTCCAGGGGACCTAATGTCCTCTGACCACCACGGGGGACCAGGCATGAATATGGTACATAGTTTCATGTGCAAGCAAACCGAGATACACATAGCTTTAAAAGAAAGCATAATAGACAGCCTTAATATCTGGGATATGCCTTTAAAGAGATGGATGGACAGACAGACAGCTAGACAGATGATAGATAGATAGATAGATAGATAGATAGATAGATAGATAGATAGATACATACATACATACATACATGATATACATACATACATGCAAGTAAAAGAAACACAACAAACAATTCCTGCTTTAACTGACGCCACAAACTAGACCCACACAGAAGTATACAACTCAGATCTTAAACTTAGCCACTGGGAATCTGCAGTGGATTGCTTACTTTTTGGAAACTGGAGAGTTTTGCAGACTTGAGAGTCCAGCAATATTTCCAGAAATAGGGTTTTTAGGACTCATTCAGTAACACTGCAGCCTCTTTGAACATCCATCTGACAGGAATAAACTCTACCTTCGACATTGGCTTTGACACTGGAAAAGCCAGTTTTCTCAGGTGTATTTCTCTGAGCTTTTCATTTTAACTAAACACCAATTTACAGGTAGGAAAAATCATATACATGAAAGGGAGAGGGGGAGTAACTACAAGGAAAAGTTAATGGTGCAGAAAGTGTCTTACCCGAAGATAGGCGACCAGTTCCTCACACTGCATCTGTCCCCCTCTGGAAACAGTCATGGTCTTGGAGTGGCCCGGGGACCTGTTATGGAGAAACAGTGCTCGTCGGATGGCTCCCTTCTGCTTGAGTTTATCCAAAAGAAGCTCCACCTGGAAGTCTATACAAACCACAGCATTTATAACCAACACATTCCTGGCGGGCACATTGCTGTCCTAGCAATCTAGACTTTTCCTGCAGGCAGAGATACTCATTTCTGAAAAGCAACTTCCTTCTATATTTATTTAAATGCCTAATCACTGTGGTGAGACAGCAACACGTTAACTCCAGAAACTAATAACTCAATAATTCACTTGTCCCCCTCCCCACCTCACAAAATGTCATATGCAATTACAGTGACAGTAATGAAGCCAAGTTATCAGATGGGGGGGGGGGATCTGCTTTTAATTTAAGCTAAGCAAGAATGTCCATGGACTGAAACAGAAGTAAATTAAGATTTTTTTCCCCACTGGGTGAGGGGAGCAGACTGCTGGTAGAATGCATGAGACCCTGGGTTCCGTCCCCCTTATAGTATATACAAGTATATACAAGCATACACTACACACACACAAACACACACACACACACACACACACACACGATTTTGTTAAGTATTGATTAACGTGCATCCACACCATTACATTGAGTATTACGAACAGTTTGTATCACTTGCAATGGTGTTTCCAATGAAGCTGCCCTTTAATGTGACAACTGAATATGTCCCTCCTTCAGCATATGGCCAAAGAGAATCTAATGGGTAACAAATCATTTAAAATGAACACGCAGGCAACTGTTACCATTACTGCCTCCTAATATTTATCTCTTTAAGAAGTTGCTTAAAAGGAACTTATAGTGCAAATTTTTAAGACCTATAAGTCTCTTTGTCTATTTCTTTAAGTGTTTAATCTCAAATTCAGGTGTATCCCCCTTCTAGTCTCCATGGCTACATCGCCTCTCCTTGTAGCTCCTCAGACAAAGTGAGCTCACTCCACCACAGACTTTACAGTCCTAGGGGCATCCCTCTGCTCTCTCATTCCCTTGTGGTCTCCACATAAATCTGATCTTGCAGTGAGGTCCTACTTGCTATCCTGTGCACATTCACACTGAGAGCAGCTCCTTTGGCATTCTTCTCCAGCCTGATCCTACTCACAAGCAGAAGTCACCGTCCACTCAACTGGCAAACCTTGCTCTCAGACCACATCAATCATTTCAGCATAGAAGGAATGGTGTCGGCGCCACAGACTAAATGCAGCAACACAAAGGTTAAACCCTTCCCCAGCTCTCAGAAACAATGACACCTCCCCTGGGCCCCATTTATCTCCTATCATTAACCACTCAACATCCTCAATGCTGCCTCCCATTTACCATTCTTAGGCTCAGTGTCCAACAACAACAAAATACTGCCTCTGAGCTGACCTACAAGCTGCCAAAGAAAATAATTGTATATAATTATTTAATCTTAAATGTCTTCAAGCATAAACATTCAGGTTATAGTGATAACAGCTCTTTGCATAACTGACTGCATTGTGTGCCCTGAAGCTGCTGACCCCACACAAGAAGATACTCACTGAGCTTCTTCGGAAGGGTTCCTTTGCCATCCGCCTTTAAGCAGAATCTGACATTAAAACTGTAAGAAAAATGTTTTCAAATGTAAATTCTGTAATCTAGTTTAGGCATATTACTGAAAACTGAATACCACGCAAATCTCACATTTCTTTCTTTCTTTCTTTCTTTCTTTCTTTCTTTCTTTCTTTCTTTCTTTCTTTCTTTGTTTTTTTGTCAATTAAACTGATGAACTTTATTGGGGTTAAAACTATAACAAAGTTCATCCTAAAAGGTTTTGCAATGTAAAATTCTTCACTCGGTGAGTATTTAATAATTTGAATGCTAGAAATTACAGGCAATTTTCAAAAGCAGACTTACATTCATAAAACTTTATACATTATTTGAACTAACGTATATGTTTATACTACTAAAATCAAACATGCATTCTACTAAAATCAAACATGCATTGCCGTAAAACATTCCTGTATCATGATTTTTTATATAGTACATTATTTAACACCGCTCATCACCAAATGCATTGTATCATACACTTGAATCATTCTCCTTGAATTTCTCATCTCTGTCTTCATTCTTATGTTATCCTTTTTTAGGACAGTGTGGATATCATCCATAACTGTGGATAAGGTTCTGAGTGTTTTATTCAATTGGTTTTCAAATTGCAAATTCATGTTTTCTGAAACCTTCAGGTTTTCTTGTAATTGACCAAGGTCTTTTTTGACCTCTCTAAGCTCACCAGAGAGGCTTTTGTTAGAAAAAAAAAAGATTTTTGAGAAATCTCACATTTCTAATGTAACTCCCGCTTCCTATACAGGGTGGTGGGAGATGGTTCTAGCAACCAGCCATTCACTCCCCAGCATTAAATCAGTGGATCACGAGGGCTCTGACCTAACACGGTGTTGTGTCTGTAGACAGCTGACATCCTCCAACTTTAAGTCACCCACCCACAGAATAGTTGCAACACCCACAGCATAGTTATAACATTTAATACAACGCAAATGCTACATGAATATCTGCTGTATTGCATTTTTAAGGGATGATAAGCGGAGTCTGCACATCTCCAGAACAGACACAATTTTTATTGTATATTTCTCTCCATGATTTATTGAGTTGACAAATGCAGAGAACAGATAGTAGAGCCTGTATTACAAATAAAATTTCATCTTTCTTTATATTTTAATATTCTTCTAGTATTTATCTATGTATTAATTGTCTGTGTGTTTGTACGTACATGTATGTACATATGCAGGGAGGAGCTCGCTTATGTACACATACATGGAAGTCAGCTGTCCACTTTGGGTGTCCTCCCCTATCATTCATTCTCTGTCTAACTGTTGAGACATGGCCTCTTATTCACTTCAGTGAAATACGATGCAAAATATATTTGTCACTCTGTACCATGATCACTCTTAGAAGAGCCGGGGCTCCTCTGTCAAACAGGGTTGTGTCTGCATACACTGCTCTAGGTATCCCACCGGAAGCCCTCTAATGTTGACTACACTAGCAGGACTTACCCAACACCCACAGGAAAGGTGAATGCAGACAAGAGCAGTAAAAATGTCAGCTAACCCTAAACAGCCGGGTTGCCAACCAACCGTTACAAAGCTAGTGTTATATACTGCTTAGCATAGTCCAATAGAGAATGAGAACGGCAAACTCTCAATGTCTGTAACATTATTCAAGAAAGCCAGAGAAATGCCCTTCTCAGACTCATTTCAAATAGTTCTCCTATCTACACATGGTTCCCATCATACCCATAAGTTCTATCTGACCTTCTGTAAAGGACCATGAGCAGAGTTCCTCAGGACAAGCTGCTCTCATTATATGTGAGTCAAGACTCCTTATTAGTTGAGTTTTAAATTTATTTGGACATACATGAAAATGTTTTAAGTTTTTAAAATATCATGAATCGATTTAAATAAAAGATAACTATAGTGCAGCTAAATGAAAATATAGCAAAACTCATGGAAATTTTATATTTAAGATAAAAAAGAAATTATGATACAGAGAACTAACACACTAGATTTATAAAAAATAGACTCGTGTGTGTGGGTGTGTGTGGGGGTGTGTGTGTAAAACAAGCAAAAGATAAAATAGAGAAAAATAATTTTTGTAATATTATTCACATATATGTAGTCTGAGAAAAAACACATCCTGTTATAAAATTAAATTTTCAGAAAGGCCTACTTATAGTTAAAATTAAAATGTTTTGAAGTCTGCTTACCTTTTTCTTCTTCTTGAGTACACTTTTGACCAAATATACATTAAAAATCTTTCTCATACTAAGTTATAAACTATTTCTAGAACCTTCTAGACAGCTTCCTTGAAAGTGTACCTTCTATAACCTTACAGTGTACTCTGTAACATGAGTACAGACTGCATCCACAGAAACTGCCTGGGTTTCTTGTTTCAGCCATGCCAGCTAACTTAGTGTGTTTGTACAATGACTGAACTATTAATCATCACAACTGCTAAGCAAAGACCCTTACCAGGAAACCTTGAGAGCTGTGCCAGGCAACTGGCAGATCTTATTGTCTTGATTTAAAATGCTAGGGTACACTTCAAGGCCAGCATTTACGGTGACAACGGGTCTGGCTCTAGTTTTAAATGAGAGAGAATGGTGGGGGTGGGAGGAAGGAGAGAGGGAGGGAGAGAGGGAGGGAGAGAGGGAGGGAGAGAGAGAGGGAGGAAAGAGGAGGAGAAGGAAGAGGAGGAGGAAAAGGAGAGAAAGGTTATTTAAAAATGAATTGATTAAATTCTCATTCACTACAGATGCAATTCAATACCCATTACTATTGGTAATAGCAACGACAATTGTACTAGCCTAGATGTAAACATAAGATGCCTGACTGTCTCATTTTACCCACAACTGACCTAATTCAGTCCTGCATCTTGGCAATTGTTCAATTCCAGGAAAATGAGCCAATCGATCAGCCTACCTGAGTTCAGCACAATAAAGCACAACTGTTACTAGCTATAGGACATCCAGCTAATTAGAGGGAACACAGGGAGGAATGTGTGTGTCGTAAACCCATCTGTGCTGACAGGCATATGTATAAGAAAGGAGAACAGATCCTGTGAAGCAGGCAGAATACCTACAGATCATACTTAAGGCTTCTTAATGACGAGAATATTTAAAGTATGGCATACACATGCTTATTTTATACTCTTTAAATATTTGTTTTTATTATTTAAATGTTGTGCATTTGGTGTGGAAGATGGATGGGAGTGAGCACAGATGCCTGCAGAAGCCAGAAAAGGATATCAGATCCCGGGAGATGGAGTTACAGGCCTGACATAGATGCTAGGAACTGAACTTGGGTCCTCTGCAAGAAGAGTACATGCTCCTAACTCCATTCTTAACTGCTAGACCATCTCTCCAACCCATTTTCGCCCTTTGAATTTCTTACATACTTACCTCATGCAAGTGTTTATTCATTTTATCACAATTTATTAAGTATATTAATTAACAATAATTATAAAACTAAAACATATCTGAATAGCCCCACATCCTGATAGAGTCTCAAACCTACATTTTGAGTACAAACAAGATGATCAAAAATGTTTTGGACTGTTTCAAGTTTTGGACTTTTAGATTAGAAACATTTCATACTTAACTGAGTCCCTGCAAATACTTGAAAACCTATAAAACTCCAAAATCTGAAGAACTTCTAGTCCCAATCATTTCAAATAATGAATATTCAACTTGAGACTACATTTTTGCAAAGTTCAGATGCACAAGTCTAAGTTTTATATTCAAGAACTATGGGGTCAGGTCAATGAGGCTCCTTCGAATGATAAATCTTGGAAGTCTGTAAGGGTTTTTGTTGGTGGTGTTTTGTTTGTGGTTGTGGGGTGGGGTTGGGGGGTTGTTTGTTTGTTGTGGTTTTCAAGACACAGTCTCTCTGTATAACAGCCCTGGCTATCCTGGACTGACTATGTACACCAGGCTGGCCTCAAACTCATGGAGATCTCCCTGCCTCTGCCTCCTAAGTGCTGGGATTAAAGGTGTGCACCACTACCTCTGGCTGGGTCTTTAAGTTTATGTTCTCTGTGGCTGATGAAATTGATGGATCACAGAGCCTTACATGGCTCCAATGGAAACTCTCTTGCCAAGTTCAGCCCATAACAGTACAAGAACCTCAACCTATTCAAAAGGTCAGTGGTGTTCTGAGGCAGAAGAAGTGATGAGCCATAGAACTGATAGCACATGTACAGCTGAAAAATGAGAATTTGTATATCATGCTCTAGATTAAATAAAAGAGTTTTGATGTTTATGACATACCACCTTTATGATCATGTAATACTGAGGCACAAGTACCAACTTAGTTTCACTGCTCTTCTACAAAAATGTAAACCTTTATCATCTTAAATTCATTTTGGTGGGGCAGAGGGCCCAAGCCCAGTGTTTTTTGTATTCAAGACAAGGATGCTCCCAGCTACCACCCACACATTTTAGGAGTGACTAAAAATGTAGGACAATGTCTTCACAGAAAATGTAAAGGCTAATGAGGGAAAATTCTGAATAGTCTTTAAAAAATATTTTTTAAAAAACTATAGCTCTCTATTCTTTGGAGAGTTTCTGGAATATATAATATGCCCAGCAAACCTTGAATAAAATAATTTTGTCACTAGAAGAAAATCAAACTGAAATTCAAATGAATACTTAAATTGAAAATTTTTCAAATAATTTAAAATATTCCTGTATTAAAGTATATGCAACATACCTGTATAAGACAGCTCGATCCACACCAAAAGCTCCTACAACTAAGTCTTGAGAGAGAGAAAAACATATTAATAATAAAAATTAGTTTTAAAATATGCATTACTCCATGGCATGTTCTATGGCTCCTGGGTTTTATTCTCAAAGCCAAGAAGTTTTAAGATAATATGCACAAGGCAAAACTATTTCAAAATAGTGAATAAACTCTCATCCTCAGTTAGACTCTCCTTCAGCTAAACAAGAACATTTTAGAGGGCTAGAGAGATGCTTTGGTGCACACAAGCCCTGGACACAGTTGTGCACGTGGCTCTAATCCTACCATGCCCCTACTTGGAAACGAGACTCTCCAGAAGCTCCCAAGCCAGTGAAGCTGCAGCACACACACAGCCTGACTCAAATAAGGAGGAAAGGCAGGAATCAGCCAGGACCCACTCCACACACATCCTCCAACCTCCTCATGCACCAGAGCCACACCGAAGTCAAACACCACTACACCTTGGCATACACCACACACACACACACACATACACACACACACACACACACACACACACACACACACACACATGAGTGGGTGTCTTTGAAGTAACAGATATAGAATTCTGTCCTAAGGAAATGTGTAGAGGTGTAGAGGCATACAACAACATATATATATATATATATATATATATATATATATATATATATATATATATGGTAAAATAGGAATCAACGATTATTTGTTAGAATGGGAAATATGAAATTCATGTTTTAAAATAATATATCTTTCAAAGAAATAAAGTACGCAATGAAAAGTAACTAAAGCATGGTGTTACTTTGTTAAAAAATATATATATATATATATGATTGAAGAGATAGCTCCATACTTAAAGAACAATGGCTTCTCTTCCTGCAGATCAAAGTTTAATTCTAGCATCCACAAAGTGACTCCCAACTGTAACCACAGTTCAGGGTGTGTGACACCCTCTTCTGGCCTCTGTAGGCACTGAATACATGATGCACAAACATATATGCAAGTAAAACACCCATTCATATAAAATAATAAAAACCTAGACATTTATACTTGCATAATATATATGTATATTCATATGAATGAATGAATGAATGAATGAATGAATGATCTGGGCATGGTGTTGCACACCTGTAATCACAGCCATTCAAATGGCAACAGCAGGAAGATTATGGGTTCCAGGACAAGCTGGGTACATTAAAAAAAGGAAAGAAACATGCCTCAGACAATCACAAAGTATAAGTGCATCGGGGGAATATGCAGATACATTTGGTGATATTAAGCTTTGTAGTACACACACTGCACTCATAACAAAGCTCTGCAATAATGCCAGCTCACAGACAAACCTCATGTCTCATCTAAAGCATGGCACCAAGCTAAGACCCAGAATCCAGAGCGGCTACTTCAACAACAGAGATCATCTGGATCTTCAAATTTTTACTTCACGTAAGGAAAGGATCAATTTTGATCCTAGATCCACTATACTACTCTGGCTCCTTCTTCTGGAGTGTCTGAGGACAGCTACAGTGTACTTACATATAATAAAATAAATCTTTAAAAAAAAAAAAAGATGTAGAAATCTAAGCTGATGGTCTCACTCTAACAGATTAACTCCATGGGAAATCTTGGTCAAGTTACCCTTTTTCAGTTACTTTCACATCTACAAAATGGCCTCAATATAGTGACCATAGTGACCTCAATTAACTAAATTCCACAACATTCCTGTTGGGAAAATTCAGTGAAATGGTACTTGTTTTGTTTTGTTATAGATCAGAGGAATTAGTCCAGGGCTAGGCAGATGGCTCTGTGGGTGAAGTTCCTACTGCACAAAGCATGAGGACTTGAGTTTGTATTTCCCCAACATTCAAGCCAGATTCGGTGCTATGCACCTGTAATCCTAGCACGGGACTAGGGGAAGAGACAGCAGGATCTCTAGGCTTGTTCAACCAGCATAGCCAAACTTATGGGCTCCAGTGATGGACCTTGTCTCAAAACATAAGATGTCATAGGCAAACCAAAGACATGACCTCTGGCCTCCACGTGCAGGTGCATTCAATGTATGTGCACACACACACACACACACACACACACACACACACACACACACACAGAGTGATTGCACCAGTTCCTAAAAATACTAGCTCCTTAAAAACATGGTGGCACACACCTTTAATCCCAGCACTCGGGAGGCAGAGGCAGGCGAATTTCTGAGTTCGAGGCCAGCCTGATCTACAAAGTGAGTTCCAGGACAGCCAGGGTTATACAGAGAAACCCTATCTCAAAAAACAAACAAAAAAACAAAAAAACCTAAAAAAAAAAAAAAAAAAGGCAATAGATGCCATTTTTAAAATTTGGAATGTGCATTTGGCTTTCTGTTTTATATTGTACACTCCCATCAAAAAGAGCTGTTTAAAGTCTTCATCAGCGTTTAAACATTAAATGGGATGATGGACAAGAATATAATAATTAATACTTTGGGAATGAAAAACCCAGAGTCACACATATTTGTAGAAAAGTACCTGGATATCCATTTCTGTCTACATCTGTAGCTCCCTTCATTGAATAGCCAAAGCTTGGAGGCATGCTCTGAGCAGCCCACTGTCCCTCGAGGATTTGAGATGGCACTGAATTCAAGCCTGTGGATCTTCCATTGAAGATATAAACAAGACCCTTTTTATCTTCACCACCATATGGAGCAGCAATTGCAATATCTGTGGACAAGAGGGAACAGGGAGGAAAAAATGAAGAGAAGAGGAAGAGTGAATTAGGAAAGTGGGAGGGATGGCCAGAAGACATTGGTATTAATGCTCTTCATACAATTCATCTTTAGGTCAACTGGTGAGCTGAAGTTCTGCAGAACAGAAGAGAACTCTGCAATCTAGGCTGTAACGAGGGAACAAACCTATAATCCCAACACCCAGGAGAATTCTGCGTTCAAGGTCAGCCTGAGCTCCAGAGCAAGACTCTCTGAAGACAACAGAAAACAAAAGGGGAACTGTACTAGAAAGAGATTCACGGAAAACTATGCAACAGTGACATTAATCTAGAGGCAGGTGCCCTGGGTCTGACCTTGGACAAGAGACTTCAGATTTATGAAGTCTAAAATGCTTCATCTTACATTACAGATGTGGATGAGGACACATGAAAACACTCATCAAAAGTCCATTTTGACGCTTTTGACCCCTCATCCTAATTCATTTGTGAGTTTTATCTTACAAAATGAAAATCTACTTCATAAATTTCAAAGTTCTGCCTTCTTCATTCTGTTCAATTTATGCTGAAACAACATAAACACAAAATTTTTAATTCTTTAAAGCAATCCTATATGACACTAAATAGTGGCTTGAAGATAAACATACCAATTCCTCCTTCCTCTGATGCTACCAGTCCAAACATGAACATCTCTTTGACTTATAATGGCCCTGATGCCAGCCATACCAAATTGCTTCAGTGTTCTTACTTAACCACCTTATGCCTCCTTGGTGACATCTCCTGACATACTAAACATGCCTGGATTGTGTATTCTTTATGTGAGGCCATCAAGCCTGGAAATATCTCAAACACCATGGTAACTCCATTGTAGTGCTCTTTAAAAAGGAATATTTCCTACATATACACACCCTATTGCATGCTGAGTTCCTCAAGAACATGTGTGGGTGATTACTCTCTTTTTTGTTTGTTTTGTTTTGTTTTGTTTTGTTTGAGACAGGGTTTCTCTATGTACAAACTCCCTCTTGTAGACCAGGCTGGCCTCAAACTCAAGAGATCCACCCGCCTCTGCCTCCCAAGTGCTGGGATTAAAAGTGTGCGCCACCACCACCTGACTAAAGATGTGTGTAGGTGATCAACCACTTTGCTTCTTGCTGTTTTGCTTTGCTTGAGACAGGGTCTCACTATGTAGCTTTGGCTGGCCTGGAACACACTATGAAGACCAGGCTGGCCTCAAATTCATAAAGATCGGCTTACCTCTTCCTCCAGAAAGGTGTGAACTCCAGCTTTGACTAGCCTCTGATTTTCAGCACCTAGAAGACTATCTGGTAGCCACAAGCCCTAAGAATATGTCATTCTTTGAAAATATGTATTTGCATCATGTAAAGTAGTCCTTTTAACCTTTTCTAAGTTTTAAAAAGATAATTCAAATTGACATATGCATTAAGAAAATACTGACTGGGATTGGCGAGATGGCTCAGCAGTTAAGAGCACTAACTGCTCTTCCAGAGGTCCTGAGTTCAATCCACAGCAACCACATGGTGGCTCACAACCATGGGATCCAACACCCTCTTCTGGTATATCTAGTATTGGGATCCAACACCCTCTTCTGGTATATCTGAAGACAGCTACAGTATATTTTGGTGTGTCTGATGTATACATATACATAAAATTAATTAATTAAATTCATTAATTAAAAAGAAAATATTAATTAATTTCCCTAGTCTATGAGGCTCTAGTCTATGGGGTTATGTAGTATGAGCTGTCTCTTTCTAACCCCGTCAGCATTGCACGCACAGTTATTGCCTCCCTCTCTGCTGCTGACTGGAGCTGCTTACACTGTCATCAACTCACTTCCTCCCTGGATTGCACTACTGTTCTCTTTAGGTTTATTATTATTATTATTATTATTATTATTATTGGATATTTTCTTCATTTACATTTCAAATGCTATTCCCAAAGCCCCCTAAACCCTCGCCCTGCCCTGCTCCCCAACCCACCCACTCACGATTCCTGGCCCTGGCATTCCCTGGGCATATGATCTTCGAAAGACCAAGGGCCTCTTCTCCCATTGGTGACCTACTAGGCCATCCTCTGCTACTTATGCAACTAGAGACACAGCTCTGGGGGTTACTGGTTAGTTCATATTGTTGTTCCTCCTATAGGGTAGCAGACCCCTTTTCTCCTTGGGTACTTTCTCTAGCTCCTTCATTGGGGGACTTGTGTTCCATCCAATAGATGGCTGTGAGCATCCACTTCTGCATTTGCCAGGCATTGGCATAGCCTCACACGAGAGCTATGTCAGGGTCCTGTCAGCAAATCTTGCTGGCATATGCAATAGTGTCTGGGTTTGGTGGTTGTATGTGGGATGGATCCCCGGGTGGGGCATTCTCTGGATGGTCTTTCCTTCTGTCTTAGCTCCGAAGTTTGTCTCTGTAACTCCTTCCATGGGTACTTTGTTCCCTATTCTAAGGAACGAAGTATCCACACTTTGGTCTTCCTTCTTCTTGAGTTGAAGAATGTGTCTCGCAAATTGTATCTTGGATGTTTTAAGTTTCTGGGCTAATATTCACTTATCAGTAAGTGCATACCATGTGTGTTCTTTTATGATTGGGTTACCTCACGCAGGATGATATCCTCCAGATGCATCCATTTGCCTAAGAATTTCATGAATTCATTGTTTTTAATAGCTGAGTAGTACTCCATTGTATAAATGTACCACATTTTCTGTATCCATTCCTCTGTTGAGGGGCATCTGGGTTCTTTCCAGCTTCTGGCTGTTATAAATAAGGCTGCTATGACCATAGTGGAGCATTCTCTTTAGATTTTAACCCTTCCCTCTGTTTTGTTTTGTTAGGCAATAATGACAAAAACTGCACAGAATTCCCTGAGTCTACATAACAATTCAAAACCTAACTGTTTCCTTTTCCACATCTATTTTGCTGTGGTTTGACTGTGAAGTGTCTTGTCCCTCACCCCATAGACTCCTGTGTTTGAATACTTGGTCGCCAGCTCGTGGTGCTGACCTGGAGAGCTGTAGGACATGAAAGAGGTGGACCCTGACTGGGGAAGTGGATGAGTGTTTCAGGGAGAGGGAGCAGGCTGTGAGGCCTCATCATCTAGCCTCACTTCCCATCTGTGCTCTGCATTCTGCAGACAGACACAGGAGACCATGTACTTCATGCTTCTGCTGCCACTGCTCTCAGACTATAAGCCAAAGAAAACCCTTCTTCCTATGGTGGTTTAAATATACTTGACCCAGGTAGTGGCACTATAAGGAGGTGTGGCCTTGATGGAGTAGGTGTGGCCTTGATGGAGTAGGTGTGTCCCTATGGGAAT
This sequence comes from Mus minutoides, assembly GCA_902729485.2. NCBI lineage: Eukaryota > Metazoa > Chordata > Mammalia > Rodentia > Muridae > Mus > Mus minutoides. Next base: position 198,074 of record LR750596.1, read on the forward strand.
GGGCTAAAAGACCATGTGGGAGACAGTCTTCTAGCAGGCTTCAGATGAAGATGGAGAACTCTCAGGTCCTCCTGCACCATGTCTGCCTGGATGCTGCCATGTTCCCACCTTGAAGATGATGATGATAATGGCCTGAACCTCTAAACCAGTAAGTCAGCCTCAGTTAAATGTTGTCCTTATAAGAGTTGCCATGGTCATGGTATCTGTTCACAGCAGTAACTAAGACACTCCCTTAAGTTGCTTCAGATCTGCTAATAGCAACAAGTAACTAATTCGCCTTTTGCTGGTACCTAGTGGGGTGGAGGACTGAAACAGGCATTCATTGTTACCAGGTCTGAACAAAATGAGATTGGAACTAACAGCACAAAAATGCATGTTTACATAAACATGGCTCAGGTAATCTTCCACCAAAGGTTTACCATTCACGGTTCCCTACAGACCATCAACACCTCCCAGGGTATTTATCTCCTAACACTAAAACTTCTTTGTAAAAATCTTTTCAAAGATTTTTGCTGTTGTTGGACACATGCTGTCCAATAACATAACAAAAATATGAAAAGCAAGATGACAATATCCAGGAAATGTGACTTTAAAGTGACTGGAAATACCTCTGGAACAAAGCAACAGCTTTCTGTCTTAACTGTCCCAGAAAGCCTGGGAGACAGAGCCCAGCTGAAATGAAAAGGACCTGGTAATTTTACACAAGGTAGAAAATCAAATACAGTTTTCTTTCTTATCTCCAGGTTTGTTGTCAGTGAGCAGTGGCCTACAGTAGTCTTTCCATAACTTGTTATAAGCTTTAGTCTAAGGTTGAATGCTATGTTCTTTGATGACAAAAAAAGGTTTAAGACTATTTTAGGAAGCAAAATATACCCTGGTCTAGTTATTTGCTAAGTCTGAAATCTTCTACGGTTATTCAAGCTGGTCTGTAACACACAGCTATCTACAGGGCAGGACTGGAGGTGTTTCCTTTCCACTATGCAGTCAGAGTCATCTGTACTACAGCCTCTCATAGGCTCTCATCATGGTGCCAAGCCTCAACTCCTTTGTATGACCCCTTCTGTCCTGGACCATCAATTGCAACTGAGGCTGCATGTTCACTAATGGCCTTCCATGGCCTTTCACAGTGCCAAACCTCAGCTGCTCTTCATGACCCCTTCATGCCTTCAAAACTAGTACCACCTGGGTGATTCTTACACATTACCAAGTCCAGCCACAACACAAGGTACAACCTTCTTCCTAATAACTTTCTAATATATTGCTTAAACCTAAATATATTGCTGATCATGCAAACAAACCAACAATTCTTCTCTCCTCACTATTCTTTTACAAAAATCCTTGTAACCTATATTTTATGTATCTAATTTTTAATCAGTATTTCAGGCTTGAGAAAAGAGCTGTGTAGTAAAAACCAACTTTGTTTTCTAAAAGGTACCTGTAACTATTGAAATATAAGACCACCATAACACAATGAGCATAAGCCGTTTACAAGTCTGCAGAAAAGACATATAACCTCTCTCCGAGGTTTCACTATAAAGCTGGGACTATTAAAAAAAAAAAAAAAAAAAAAAAAAAAAAAAAAAAAAAAACTTTAGTGGAAACTCATGCCTGAGTTAGGCTGTAAGTCATTATTGCTTTGACAAAGCCTGGGATCTAGTTTTTTCACTTGGAAGCAAATGGACACTAGAGGGCACTGACAGGCAGCAGGATGCGAGGGCTCCCTGAGAGTGAAGGCTCTTCAGAATTGAATCATCTCTAGATCATGGAAGCCAAGTTTTGACATTTTTTGTTCATTTTTAAGGAAAAAAAATATAGCCATCTGTTTTTAAATTTGGTGTCAGTGATGTGCTCTCCGTCTTTCTGGGAGGAGGTTTGAACATAGGAGCTACTGTACGTGGCGTTTTAAGACTTCCTCTGGTGACACAGAAAGGCGCTTGGATCTTACCATTGAAGCCATCCTGGTCCAGGTCTCCCAACGGAGCTATGGCACTTCCAAACCTGGCAAAAACCTCAAAGCCGTTCAGCTTTGTAGTCTGGAAGTCTCCCACTGCTCTCTGCAGAGACACTGAGACCTGGCCGACCTCCTGGAGTTTCCCATCAGAACCTCGGTCCATGAACAAGGGGGCTCCAATAAACACATCTGCATAACTGAAAGAAGAGAACGTCCTCACACACAAAATCAAACTCTGACAGTTGTCATTTCTCTTAATTTTCTATTTTATTCTATGGGTGGTTTTTTTATTTGGTTGGTTGGTTTGGCTTTTTGAGACAAGGTCTCTCTGTGTAGCCCTTGCTCTATAGACCAGGCAGAACTCAAACTAACAGAGGTCCACCTGATTCTGCTAGGATTAAGGGAGTACCAGATCTTCATGTGTGTCTGTGTACCATGTGTGCCCCTGGCACCCTCAGATGCCAGAAAGGGACTTTGGATCCCTTAGAACTGGATTTAGGTGGTTATGAGCCACCAAGTGGGTGCTGAGACTCAAACCAAGCCCTCTGCAAGACAAGCCAGTGCTCTTACCCACTGAGCAGTCTTTCTAGCCCCTCATCAGCACATTCTTATTAAAACTCCTCTTTTTCACTCAATCTCCACTTCCCACCCATTTGCAGGCTTCTTATAACTACATGGCTCAATGGTAGGTCATTCATAAAATTACATTGTCTTGGTTTAAGATAGTGGTTCTCAACCGATTGGTCTTGACCCCCCCCTCCAGGCAGAATATTAGATATTCTTAGTATCAGATACTTACATTCATATTTGTAACATCAGATTCATAATAGTAGCAAACTTATAGTTATGAAGTAGCAATGAAATAATTTTATAGTTTGGGGGTCACCACAACATGAAGAAGGGTCACACCATCAGGAAGGTTGAGAACCACTGTGTTAGAGCTATTTTAAAATCTAGGACTAACTCAAGGGTTTCCTCATATTTATGATTAGGGAGTATCAACTTGTTTTCTTAAAGTGACAGAAGAGTAACAGGAAGGAGACAAAGAAACAGAAGAAACACTGTTTAGTTTTAGCCAGGCACTTATAAACACAGAGGAAAATGGTTTCTGGAAACATTTTTTAAAAACTTACTCATCCCCATTAATGTCAGTAGCAGCTACAGAAAATCCAAAATATGCAGCCATCTGAAGAAGAAGACAGAACAAAAACATGTACATTTCATTCAGCCAGATGAACATTTACACTAACATTTATATCTCAGAGGAAGGCTGATTTCTTTCTCTGTGCATTTAGGGTTTCAATGCAATGTCTTTTTGTCTGTTTCCTAAGACAATGGCCATCCGTTAATGAGGCTTTTTAATTTCTTTAAATGTAAGCAGAACACATTTTATGACCATCATCACAGAGCCTACGCCATGAGGCTTTTTATCCCTCCTCTCTCTGAGCCTAACACAGCCAGGAAAGAGGTTCCAGCCTCGATACAAACACTGGGAGGATCTTTCTCTGCCCACGGTGGAACTTCTCCTTTGTCGTTACCAATTTGTAACTTAGTTCCCTGAGGCACACAATGGAGAATATTATAATACATCTCTACTCACTCCGAATGGATTGTACTAAACTGAAGAACTTATATTTTGCAATGCAGCTATGCATCTACCATCAATAATACACACACCTGTATTGTTCTTTTGGCATCTGATAAAACTAAAACACCTAAGTCATCCTTTTCTTGTCTTTTCTTTTCTTTTGATTATAGGGTTTTTGAGACAGGGTTTCTCTGGGTAGCCCTGGCTGTCCTAGAACTCACTCTGCAGATCAGGCTGGCCTCAAACTCACAGAATCACCTGCCTCTGCCTCCCTAGTGCTAGAATTAAAGGCTTCATGGGTAATTCTCCCCCGCCCCCAATTGGGTAATTCTTTAAAGAAACGTTGATGACATCAAGGAAATTTTATGCTTTTGTATAAGTTTTATTTTTTAAAAACAGCAAACAAAAACAAGCTATAATATACAGAGACAAAAGGATTTGCTAAACCAAATATTCTGTTTAAAAACAAAGGTAAACTATCTGAAACCAGTTGAGCAGTAAAAGTAGAGGCAGGTAGATATGAGTTTGAGGTCAGCCTAGTCTACATAGTGAGGTCCAGGACAGTCAGGACTATACAGAGAAACCTTGTCTCATAAAAACAAATAACAAACAAAAAACACAAAGCCTGTCATAACTTTATTTGTAGCTTTGTATGTATGGACCTATTAAACATTTCCACAAAACCCTGACTGACACAAGATAACACACAGGAAACGGAATCTTTCATGCAGACTTGCACACGGGGAAAGCAGCAGCAAGAGGAGCCTTCTGCAGTGTGTCAGGTTACTCTGCAGGTGACTTCTGTATTTCACTTTCTACATTCTCCTCAGTGAATTTTCATAACGGGGTATGAATTTTAATATCGTACCTGTTCACCAGTAAAATTGTGTAAAGAGAACATATTTTTCCCATCATAAATATAAACCTGTGTAAAAAAAAAAGAAAGCAAATGAAATATTTTAAATTAATGATATGTACAGATGGGGGTGGTATATGAACATGTTTGTGGAGATATGTGCATGGGGGAGGGGAAGGGCGCTTCTACATGTGTCAAAGTTGAGTGTCTTCATCCTTTCTTGAGACTGTCTCTTTCTAACCCTGGAGCTCATTCATTTGTATGATGACTGACTGGTGAGCAGCCTGTCTCTACAAAGCACCAGGGTTACAGTGTGATGGGCCTCCTTTCAGATGCCCACCCGGAATCCAAATAGCAGACCTCATGCTTTTGAGATATCTTCTTACCATCTCCCCAGCCCCTTCTCCCCCATAGGTTTAAAAACACCTTTTTCATCTTACCATTCCCAAAGTCCTTGCTGCTCTTGGAACTCCTGAAACAAAATCTGGGGGGAGGAGGGAGGAGAAAAACTTAATTACTGATTCATACCATATATAGTTACCAAACTCAGACATTATTGTAGATGCCAAGAAGTGCATGCTGAAAGGACCCTGATATGGCCGTCTCCTGAGATGCCCTGCCAGCCTTACAAATACAGAGAAGGATGTTAGCAGCCAACCATTGGACTGAGTGTCCCTAATAGAGGAGTTAAAGAAGGTACTGAAGCTGGCAGCTCCTCAGAAAATGGGACATAGTACTACCGGAAGATCCAGCAATACCTCTCCTGGGCATATACCCAGAAGATGTTCCAACTGGTAATAAGGACACATGCTCCACTATGTTCATAGCAGCCTTATTTATAATAGCCAGAAGCTGGAAAGAACCCAGATGTCCCTCAACAGAGGAATGGATACAGAAAACATGGTACATTTACACAATGGAATACTACTCAGCTATTAAAAACAATGAATTTATGAAATTCTTGGGCAAATGAATGTACCTGGAGGATATCACACTTAGTGAGGTAACCCAATCACAAAAGAAGTCACTAGATATGTACTCACTGATAAGTGGATATTAGCCCAGAAACTTAGAATACCCAAGATACAATTTGCAAAACACAAGAAAATCAAGAAGAAGGAAGACCAATGTGTGGTTACTTCATTTATTTACATTTCCAGTATTAAAATATCCAGTTTAAAAAAGAAAGAAAAGAAAAATAATTAATTACTCATTTTTAAGACAAACACTGGAATTTACAGATGTAGGTACTCTACCAGAGAGCTTTAAATTTTATAAATTCAGTAGAAAACAAACTAGAGACCTTTTCTATCGATGTTGGATACAAAGTAACCTATCTTGCATTTTAAATTATAAAAACAGTATTAAGAACTCAAATATGCCAGGAGTGGTGGCACACACCTTTAATACCAACACTCAGTAGGCAGGGGCAGGAGGATCTCTGTGGAGGCAGGCAGATTAACTTTGATGCCAGCCTGGTTTACAGAGTGAGTTCAAGGACAGCCAGGAACTCAAAAACATGCACGTAAGCCCTCAAATGACTGGCCATCTTATTAAAGAGGAACAGAAAGACCAAGGGGGTGGGAGGGAGTTACATTTAGAGTAGGGAAAAACAATACCTAGCTGAAATGAGACTGCGGCTGGGGCCAGAAGCAGGACCTATGTGATTTCCAGGATGGCTACACTGGAAGCAGGACAAGGAGGAAGGAGGAATAGCCTGCTCCCGACTATGCCCACAAGCCACAGATAACCCAGAAGAGGAAAAGCCTCTCCACCCAGACAGAATTTATCAGGGCCTGGAAAGGGACAGGGAAAGAGCTCCAGGCCCACAGCAGTCCTGCCAGGCAGAACTTGTCCTCCCTCCCAGCCCACAGCAGTCCTGCCAGGCAGAACTTGTCCCCGCCCACCCCCTTCCAGCCCCACCCCTCCAACACTTCATTCTGCACGTTCCACAGCCAGGGTTGCAAACTGCTAAACTTTCCAGCCTTTGTGTTTGCAGTGCTTATTTGGAGAGCACGATGGTTAACCCAAGTTCTTCCTACCTTCAATGCCGTCACCATTGAAGTCTCCCACGGCCACAGAGTAACCTAGACAGGAACGAAAGGGGAGACACCGTCATTCTTTTCAGAGTCTTTGAAGCTTCTTTCTCCTCCAACACGCATGTGACAAGAAAAGTTTAAAGCGAGTCGGTCAAGTACTCAAGAACTCAAAAAGGGCATCCGTTCCGTTCCGTCTTAGAAAACTAAGAGCAGGAGGGTTAAAGACAGGGAAGTCTGCAGGCGCAAGGAATAACAGATTCTCAGTCACCAAGTCCTCCCTCCGTGGTGTGAGTTGCTTCCAGAAATAACAAAGAAATTTAAAGAGTGAGAACAATGATGTATTCTCAGACCAAAACCTGTGTCCAAAAGTTCAATAGTCAAAACGCCACAGCCGTGACTTGGTACAGTGGATGAGCAGTTTGCCCTCTGACCCCCAGCATCATTCCTTACAATACCGACATGGAAATGGTGTGCGCAACAGACTTTCGGGGATTACATAAGCAATGCAAAGGAAACACGTACAACACCCAGAGCACAGGAGTGGCATTTCAAGGTTATTATTACTATTACTAGCTATGTACAAATCAGCACATTCTTCAGTTGTTTTTTTTTTCCCTCGTTCCGGTAAACCCTGCTCGCTCCGGTCGGCCCCACTCGCTCAGGCCGGTCCCACTTGCTCAGTCCCTGCTCTCTCTGGTCCAAGGATTCATTTATTATTATTCATAAGTACACTATAGCTGACTTCAGACGCACCAGAGGAGGGCGTCAGATCTCATTACGGGTGGATGTAAGCCACCATGTGATTGCTGGGATTTGAACTCATCACCTTCGGAAGAGCAGTCGGGTGCTCTTACCCGCTGAGCCATCTCACCAGCCCCCACTTTCTTCAGTTTTAATTGCTGAATTAGAGCATAACCTATGTGTTCAACACCTATTCAACGCTGTCTGCCCCCTTTGACGCTTTTTAAACAATCTATTTCACAGTGATTGTTTTTTTACTTAAAGTAGTGTACGCAAAATTACAGGGCAACCATACCAAAACTCCATGCAACTGTATATTTTGTGTTTACTTACCCAAATAACTGTCATCAAAAATTGCTTGTGCAGTCCGTGTGGCTAATTGGTTATTATATTTGATGCTGTAGACATTTGGGTCATATTTAGATATGATTTCTGCCACTTGGTCCGAAATGAGCTGACCTGTGGTGGAGGAAGACAAGAATGAGTGAAAAAGCCCTCTCAAGGGAACTTCAGAGTGGTGCCTTCATGGACATCGTGCCAGCTAGACGTTATTATTTCTGATGTTTCGTTTCATTTTGCTGTTGTTCGTGGCATGGGGTCTCACTATGTACTCCAGGATGGTCGCGAACTCAATTCTTCTGTCTCCGCTCTGAGGGTTGGGCTTCCTACCAATCCTGACTTCCTGACTAGACATTACTATTTCTGATTACTAGTCTCAAGTAACTCTTGACAACCAAAAAAAGGAAAAAGATGTATAAAATAATCCTCTGTGAATTGAGCCTTTTAATTGTATATTGCAAGCCAGTTATATAAACATGATATCAATACATCTTAGAAGAGGTGTCTTAAATAAGTTAGTGGGATATTGAGAATCACAAAATCTAGCTTCGTTCATAGCTGTTTGGAAGAAATACCCAATTCAACTCGCTTGGCTGCACTAACAGGGTAAGGCATGCTAAGTAAGAAGAAAAACAAACCCAAGCTCGGTATTGCGTTTTCTCTGCCCTGACCTGGGAGCTGGGGCTTGAAGCCCCACAGGCCTATCAGTACTCCATCAAGAGATGGCACACTGCAGGCTATAAATGGAAGCTGTCAGAGCAGCTCTGCCTAACAAGAAAGCAGCATCCCTTATTTCTTCATTCACACCTTCTTAAAATGCTGCTTTTGTTTCACAGAAATAAAATGTAATTAAAACTTTCATGAGCACCACTTTCCAATAGCTGCACAGAACGCACACTTTTCTGTCTTAGCTGATGTGTCTCTCAGAGTGGCCCAGGCTGTTGCTGTTGATGCCTGGTTTTTCTAAATGTCTTCTCAAATTTTCATTTATTCTGTTGTTGTTGTTGTTGTTATTGTTGATTGGTTTTTTAAGACAGGGTTTCTCTGTATAGCCCTGGCTGTCCTTTCTAGTGCTTGCAAACAAAGCCCCTTAGACTGGACTGTTAAGAAAGGAGAGCTATGACCTTGTGAACAGCTCTCTTTAACAGAAACTAAACAAGGAGCATATTAGCTACATAAATATGTATCTCCAACAAATCAAACAAATGAAGATACTCTTTGGATTTTAGTCTTGTATACACTGTATACAATGTCATATAACATTGTTTCTACTGCGTGATTTCTCTTTTTTTCCTCCCTTTCTCAAAATGTCAGCAATGAGAAGGTTAATGTAGTAAGACTTTTCTAGAATGGATACAGTGCTTTATCTTTATATCACCACCAATTTAATTACTTTTTTAAAGTTAAGTTGGGTTTTTATGTGTTTGTTTTGAACTCTCAGAGATCTGCCAGCCTCTGCCTCATGAATGCTGGGATTAATGATGTGTACCACTATGTCTAGCTAAGATCTAACTTTTAAAGCCCTCAAGGGCAGTGATTAGAAAGACTAAAGCAATCATTTGGGTATTCTAATAAGCAACTGAAAACACCTAGCTTTCAGCAGGCTATAGTTACTAATGTATATGCCATGGCCTCTGGAGTATAAAAATACAATACAAACCACTTACCAAAAGAACAAAAACCAAAACCAAAACAAACAAACTTTTTAAAAGGACTCTATATGTTTACTTTAAATTTACCTTTAAAATTGTTGTTTTCTATCTAAAATACGTACATTTAATATACACCATAGAACACACATCAAATTATTTCCCAAAAATATTGTATACCAGATAATATATATATACTTAAATTACATTTTCTATTTCTTTTTTAGTATAATTTAAAATATATCATGGGCATGTGAGTAGACTAGTACGCAGTTGAAAACTCTGAACTTACCTTGCCAATAAAAGCTACCAGGACCACCGAGAAGTACTCTGTCAGCCTAGATCAAATCACAGAACAGAAGTGCGATGCTTAAAAGTCATGAGCATGGGCCCCGCCCTTGGTGCACTAAGCATTCCAGGTATTTATCACATACTAAAACATCATCGTTAAATCACAGGCCGTTGCCTCAGATCTCAGCTGCAGCAGTATGAACTAACTTCCAAGAGGAATTAAGAAGGAATGTAATACCTTCATCTAACACAGAAATGTTTTTTCTGAAGATCTGGGCTGTTCTGTACATTCAGAATGAAGTACTGGTGGGAATATTATTTGGCTGCAATATGAAAAAAGTTGCTAACTTCCTATAGTAGATCATTAATTTTCTAATGATATCTAAGAAATGTTCTGCTAAAGAAAAACTATTTTAGTATCTCACAAACCTAAAGACATGTGGCTTCAGAGGGAAATTTTCTGTAAGGACACCAACATTTTTTTTAAATCTGTTACAAACTGGAAGGGTCTAATTCAAGGTATCTTGTGTTTGTACATGATGGTGTCTTGGAATTTTTTTCTTGCTAGAGGCAGGACATTTTCCTCCCCAAATACACATATAACTTTAGATTCCACATTTATTGCTGTTGTTGTTAACTTTGGGTGTTCTTGCTTTGAAACAGGGTCTCACGTAGCCAAGGTAGCCGGGAACTTGCAATCGTCTACCTCAGCTTCCTCAGAGCTGGGATGATGGTGTGTGCCACCCTCCAGGGCCAGGAAACTCTACTTTAAATCAAATGTATTAAATATTATCATCTTGATATCAAACATGTTTAGATAGCTGAGGAAAAAAGTATGCTAAAAGAAACAAAAAAATCATAAAGAAGCATACTTAAGAAAGTTTGTCTTTAAAAATGCTGATGAACTTTCTATTTAGCTATATTAAAAACTATCGAGTTTAAAGAGCATGTCAGTTTAATTAAAATTAGAATCCTGCTCATGAGATTTTCCACCATGATTAAACTGCCTCGGCTTCACTTGGCACCTACAGACAAAAAACAGATGGCAAACAGATTCATTTCTCAGCTTTCATGCAATTAAACTCATTTTGTAAAAAAAAAAAAAATCCTATTAATAGCTTTTGTGAAAAAACAATTTCAGTTGAAAACAAAACTGTAATGGTCTATAATTTTCCACAAGTGGAAATTGTGTGTGTGTGTGTGTGTGTGTGTGTGTGTGTGTGTGTGTGTGTGTGAGAGAGAGAGAGAGAGAGAGAGAGAGAGAGAGAGAGAGAGAGAAAGAGAATGTATTTGAGAATGTGTGGATGTGGATGTTGTGAGTGTGTGTATCTGTATGTGTCTCTGTGTGTGTGTGTCTGTATGTGTGTGTGTCTGTGATGGGCATGATATAAGTAGGGAAGGTGTACATGTGGAGATTAGAGGACACATTTGTAGAGTCAGTTCATATGGGCTCCAGGGATTGAACTCAAGTCATCAGGCTTGGGCAGCCAGCGCCTTCACTGGCTGAGCCCATCTCATCTGCCCTGAAAACTTCAATACTGTCATAGTTACCTATCATTTACTAAACAGATTTTCTACCTTCCCCCATTCTCACTGTGCTATCTTGCCATTTTAAATAAGCAATATTTATGAAGAAGGGAGTAATATTATAAATCAAAGAATATCAAAATGAAAGAAAAGAATATCAAAATGATCGGACCATTTCATACTTTTTCATTAAAACATGATAATTATTAAAATGCTGAAGTAAGGAGCATGTATTTTTAAAACCAGTTGAGTCAGTAAAAGAAGATCTGAATCTATCTTAAATGGGAACTTACTTTAGTAAAATCAATGCTGAATCCTCCTTGACAAAATCCCTGGCCATCAGCATCAATATTTTCTAAAATTAAAAAAAAAATGAAAAAAAATAAAAAGGGAAATATACACAAACCCCAAAACAAGCAAATAACACAAACAAAGCATGAAATAAATCTGCTGTTGTTGAACCCACAGTTTCTCTGCAGCATCCGGCTACTGTTATACTAGCTCATATGCTCATCAGAACCACCTACTGCTCCCAGAGACAAAACAGAGACACCACTGTGTAGAGCATGTGGGCCAGTCACCAAGGACCAGAAAGATCAGCTAAGATCCTAAGAATTCCACGATATTATCCATACAATATATGGACTCAAATTCAGGATCCTCCTTTCTTGAATTTTTCAAGTGCTAGGATTAAGGCACGTGTCGCCACAGCTGGATTAAACTACTTTTTCCAGTCACAACTCACAAAAAATTATAGCTTGTATCACAATGCATCAAAAATTGAAAGTATGCAAAATAAATACTTAACTTAAAATCTCACAAAAATATTATGAGATGCAATGTGCTCTATAATGTATATTCTCTACTCAATTATATCTTTTCATAAAGGTACCAACAATGACCCATTTTACATTAACAACCAGTGAGCCTTCATCTACAAATTTNAAAAAATTATAGCTTGTATCACAATGCATCAAAAATTGAAAGTATGCAAAATAAATACTTAACTTAAAATCTCACAAAAATATTATGAGATGCAATGTGCTCTATAATGTATATTCTCTACTCAATTATATCTTTTCATAAAGGTACCAACAATGACCCATTTTACATTAACAACCAGTGAGCCTTCATCTACAAATTTAAGTCTCCTATCTGAAATGCTTTCGCCCCATTACCTTACAGTTGCTATGTCTTTGCAAAGTTATTAGGAAAAACAGCAAAGACATCCATACAGTCTTAATAATATATTTTCTATGTATACATTTTACAGATGATGATAAAACACAAAAACTAGTGGGGGGTCTGAAGTGTTGGCGCACACCTTTAATCCCAGCACTTGGGAGGCAGAGGCAGGAGGATCTCTGTGAAACGAGGCCAGCCTGGTTACATAGTGATGAGTTCCAAGACAACCAGATCTATGTCAAGAGACCCAATCACAAAAACAATAACAAAAACAAAAAACAACAAAAAAACTACAAATAACACCATGCAGAATTTCAGAAAATTGCAAAGTCCAAACTTAATGTTATCTGCAGAGTAAACTATGCAACTATTGTGCAGCTACAGTCATAGGAGCTGATTAAGTTCGTTTAAATATGGCTCTCAAGTGTCCTCCAACTATCGCTGTCAATAATTAGCTCTCCTGTAATTACTCTGTTACGTTTGTATGTTCTTTGTAAGTCTCAGGAAAAGTGACTGACTCTGATCTAAGTAATTGGCCAATTAATTTAAGCTAACTTTAATCATGAGCAAATAGTACACCCACAATAGAGATGCAGATCCAGTTTGTTTTTTTAATGTTTTATTAGATGCCACCTTTTAGTTACCAAAAAATTTGTTCCCTGACATTGCAGATACATCATAAGTTACTCCCAGTCAGGCCACTCAAGTACAGAAACCAAAAATAGTTCATTTTAATCATAATGTCAAACTTCTAAGAATTGTGGGGTGGCAGGAGGGGCAAACAATCCCTTCCAAACTTGAAACCCAATTTTAAAAATCTGGGAACTGCCCCAAGATTACACAATAAAATATTTTTTTGTTTTAAGAAAATGGCCACAAAAGTATAACACTACCGTAATGTAAATTTTTCTAACCAAGAAGGAATAGAAAAATGTGGACTGGGGTTTCCAATGTCTGGTGAGTCACACCAAGGAATTGCACCTCAACCTTAAGTCAACTGTGCATTTCCTCCATTCAAGCTGCATCTGTGCAATGGTCTTAAGCCGTTTATGAAGACATGCTTTTTTTATTTGTACTATGCAACTATCTGCTTTATTTGGTTTCCTGAGATATCCAGTTGGAAATACAAACTTCTTTAAAAAATCCTTGACAGGCACATACTAAAGTGGGTGCTTCTGACAATGTAAAAACTCTCTGAATACAACTTAGTTCAGTGAAGGGCTCCGTGTTTATCTCCACTGATGGCCAACACTTCTGCTTGTCAAGCCTGGAAATATTATGACAACGAGTGATTGGGACAGCAAGGCCCCAGGCGTGCATTAAGCACTTACCGGAAGCTATTCACTTAGCTAAGAACAATCTTTGGAGAGCTGTGACTACTGGTCACTGGTTCAGAAGACTAGTTTAGGGGCATTAAGTGACTTGTCAAGAGCCAACCAGCTGACACTATGGGTCTGAATACTGCTGAGCTGTGCTATCTTGATCAGCAGCCTGATGGACATTATCTGAAAAGTGAAAGAAAAAAACTAGAAAACTATCTAAATATGGCTATCAAAATTAGAGGTCGGGAGCAATGGATTCCAGGGAGCATAGTGTTCAAAGAGTCTCCACACCGTGTCAGTTTTTCAACAGACGGACATCTGGTCAGTGCTTAAGGACAAGTATGATTATAGATAGTGAGTTAAAAGCCACAAGCAACCACGAAAAATAAAGAAGTAACTGGGAGGCTAAGAGTGAGGCTCTTTATCCAGGCTGTATACATAGATCACGTTAGAAACAAAAATCAATGAATCAGCAGCCAACCGAACAACAACAACAAAAAGACAAAGCCAACGCCAGCACACACGAACATAAACCTCCACAGCCAAGCAGGCAAAGTCACAGAGGTCAGCATGCAGCCTCACAAAACTGGAACCATCCTCTTCTGGACTGTACAGGTTACTGAAGCATGAATAAACACGAAATATCAAATGGTGCTGGGAGGAGGGTAGAAGAGGGGACACTTACATATGAGAGAAGAATTTTAAAAAGAAACAGAAGAAGAAAAAAACCATAAACCAAGCAGTACCTTGGAAAGGCTTGGTCCGAATCAGTGTTTTACCAGTAACGGAGTGAGGGCTCAGTGTGGTTAAGGAGATAGTGCCCAGAGCTCCGGGTTCACAGCCAGGGGAATCCGAGGCTATCACCCAGGCTTTCAAGCTCTACTCCTCCTCAGTGTCCACTCTGGGTAAGTTTCAGCCTTCTTAATTGGAGCCTGCTGGTATGTCCTATGTCAAAGGTCTGACCAAATAGCATGTACTATAGCCTGGTTTGCTAAGAGAGGCATTTCCTCTGTCTATATGTTTTATGATGCTTTTCTTTGAGATGTTTTACTTAGACAAGAGTTCCAAAACCTTTTCTGAAAAGATCCAGACGTTTAAGTACTTCAGGAAACAGGGGTCATATACTATGTAAATTCCAGAATGACTTAACTTTCTAGACAGTGAATAAGCAAATGGGTGTGGCTAGATGCCCATAAAAGGGTATTTGTAGGGCTGGAGAGATGGATCAGCAGTTAAGAGCACTGACTGCTCTTTCAAAGGTCCTGAGTTCAAATCCCAGCAACCTCATGGTGGCTCACAACCATCCATAATGAGATTTGATGCCCTCTTCTGGTGTGTCTGAAGATAGCTACATATACTTACTTACTACTTACATATAATAATAAATAAATCTTTGGGCCAGAGTAAGCAGAGATCCTGAGTTCAAATCCCAGAAACCACATGATGGCTCACAACCATCTGTACAGCTATCATGTACTAATATACATAAAATAAATAATTTTTTTCTTAAAGGTATTTGCAAAGGCAGGTTCACAAGTCACAGATCACTATAGTTAGAATGTATCTTAGGAAATAATACTTTCATTACTTCATAAATTTCATGTCTAAAGCAAATAATGGAAGCATTAAGAACTAGCTACATAGCTGGGCAGTAGTGGTGCACCCCTTTAATCCTAGCACTTGGGAGGCAGAGGCAGGCGGATCTCTGAGTTCGAGGCCAGCCTGGTCTACAGAGTGAGTTCCAGGGTAGCCAGGGCTAAAAGAGAAACCCTGTCTCCAAAAAGCCAAAATCCGCCTGCCTCTGCCTCCCAAGTGCTGGGACTAAAGGCATGCGCAAGAAATGAAAAGCAAATTCTCTGTTCAGTAAAGACAAACTGGGGGGTTCCGCTCAGGGGTGAAAGTGCTTAGCATACATGAGACCGGAGGTCAGCATCTAGCACCAAAAGAAAAAAAAAAAATCCCAATTCTTATTTGACCATTTAGTACCATGGAATATACGGAAGGATATGCTCCACGTGTCCCGAGTCTCTGTTTCCGTATTTCTCAAATGAGAAGAGTGATGTTTGGTGTGCCTGTGTGTTCACATGCATGGAAATCTCTGTGCACGCATGTGAATGTATGTACTTATGTATTCTATGTCAGCGTTACTGACACAGGATAAGGCCCTCTCTCCTCATAGCTATGATGTTATGTTTTCAAAATGAGTGTTTTTGAAATACCGACATGAAAAACACTAAAGTGGTCCTTACATTCACTACACACTACCAACGAGGATGCTACTGTGACCTAACCACCCACCCAAATGTAGTGAGACAGATGGCACCAAGTGCAGAGGGTGGAGCTCTGACTTCCTCCACCCAGGCAGGGCATGCTTTCTACACAGGGAGCAAGCTTCCCTTTGATCTGTATTTCCTGTTTACAGTAGGTAGGATGATCAAGTGGTCAACTAAGAAATAACTGTTTAGTAAAAAAAAATTGCAATTCCCTGGAGATTCAAATACTTAGTAGTTGGAAGACTGTCATTCCTATGACCTAATGTTATATGCCAGCTAATGTGGAGATGAATCTTTTAGGAAGTGTTTTCCTTGTTATGACTTTGTTGATTAATTCTGTCTGCTCAACTATTTGGTTGAGTATCATAAAAGATACCAGGTAGACTACCTGGAGATCCCCGTTTTTGGCATAATCTCACTGTTAACTGTTTCAGTTACTCACTATTAATTCTGTTCTGAATTCACGACTTGGGAAATTGCCTTAAATAAATGATTCATCAAAGAAATTTAGTAGCATGTAGAATTTCATACGATCTACGGTCTTAGGTATGGATGCAACATCTTGTAGAATATACCTCATAGCAAGATTGCATTTGAATGATCTATTTTTTGTTTGTTTGGTTTTGGTTCTTGGTTTTTTTTTGTTGTTGTTTTTTTTTCAAGACATGGTCTTTCTATGTAGCATTGGCTATCCTGGAACTCACCCTGTAGACAAGGCTGGCTCAAACTCACAGAGATTTGTCTGCCTCTGACTTCCCCCAAGTGTTGGGATTAAAAGGGTGCACCACCACAGGCCAGCTTGGACAATCTATTTTTATGTCTTTAGTATAAAGAGAATGTAAAGTCAGGGCAATTCAACAAGAAGTAGGCTTGCAAAAGGTCTGGGATCTCCAGGGGAATAAAGATATGCAGAGAAAAGTATAGCCGATGGGCTGGTGAGATGGCTCAGTGGTTAAGAGCACTGACTGCTCTTCCGAAGGTCCCGAGTTCAAATCCCAGCAGCCACATGGTGGCTCACAACCATCCGTAATGAAATCTGATGCCCTCTTCTGGAGTGTCTGAAGACAGCTACAGTGTACTTACATATAATAAATAAATAAATCAAAAAAAAAAAGAAAGAAAGAAAGAAAGAAAGAAAGAAAGAAAGAAAGAAAGAAAGAAAGAAAGAAAGAAAGAAAGAAAAGAAAAGTATAGCTGAATGATACCTGCAAGAAATCACCTGGGTGTTACTTTCATTGGAGTTTCAACTAACCGAGAAAAGCCTGGGGTTGTCGAGATAACCAGCAGACATGTGGGCTTTTCACTGATGTTAGTTAAAGTCCCAATGAAAGCAAAGCCTAGCAGATTTAGACTTAAGAAACCTAAACACTGGGCTGGAGAGATGGCTCAGTGGTTAAGAGCCCTGACTGCTCTTCCGGAGGTCCTGAGTTCAATTCCCAGCAACCACATGGTGGCTCACAACCATCTGTAATGGGATCTGATGCCCTCTTCTGGTGTGTCTGAAGACAGCTACAGTGTACTTACATATAGTAAATAAATAAATCTTTTGAAAGAAAATAAGAAAGAAAGAAAGAAAGAAAGAAAGAAAGAAAGAAAGAAAGAAAGAAAGAAAGAAAGAGAGAGAGAGAAAAGAAACCTACACAGTGTCTTCACTCTCCTTTGCTTTTCACGTCATTATTCATCTACAACTGAGTTTCTCAAATTTTGGTGCAACAGCACGACCTTATAGAGCTTGATTAAAGTGTAGGTTCCAGGCCTGATCTAGTGACTCAGAATCTTTAACTGTGATGTCCACTTCTCCTTGAGAGAAGCTTGCATAGACGTCTTTTCACTAACTAGGACTGGACATCACATTTTTCCAAGAATAAATATTAATTATCACAAATCATGAATGACCAAACCGAGTTTTTAAAAACAATAATCATGGTCAATTCACATTTGTAATTTCTTTGTATGAGCAGAGTTAGGTCATTTGCTCTATTAACCTCACAATGTCCACACAATTTGTCATACAGACACACACATGCATCCCATACAAAAACTAGGCTCCTAGGGTCTCTTGTTAAGAGATGGTGCAGCTTTTCATACATACTTGACCTGCATGGAGCATACTCAACGGTCTTTGTGCCGTCCTGAAGAAAGCAGGTTCCAACTGGCTCTCTCTCCTGCTTCATCTCAGTCCTCCAGTGGTACAATGGAGCACAGGCCTAAAAAACAAAGGTGGAGTCCATGGTATAAGAATCCTCTGAAAAACTCACAATCCTAGTATCTATACTAACTCAGAATACAAGAGCACTAAACATTGAAAAATTCAAACCCAGTCTCTGCTTTATCACAGGAGTAAATAAAGATTCTTTTATGTTGTTTTGGTTGGCTAGTTTTCTTCAGATTCTCCGTCACTTCGAAGTTTTTCAGGTACAATAAGGAGTAGATTTTTCTGAAGACTATACTCGTAGCTCATATTTCCTGTCTTTAGAAGTCAGCAGAGCTCTTGTTTCAAGAAGCATTATTTCTGGATGCTGAGCTGAAGGTCACAGATTGAGTCACCTTTTGAACTAAATCACACCCTCATGCGTGTAGGAGATACCCCTACATTATACAGGGTAAGAAGAGCAGTAAGCGAAAGTACCCTACAGTCTCCTGTGTACTTTCCAAGTAAACTGTGAACTTTCCAAGGGTTTGACTTCAATATCTCACAGAAGCAATCTAATAATGAATGCTTTAATGGCACATAAAACTTGCAAAAATGTAACAGTTTAAGTTGCTAGAAGAAAGCGCAGCATATTTCTATAATAACTTTCCAACAGAAACCCTGACCTCAGGCTATTTCCTATCCACTCTGGTGAAACTCAGGGCAGGAGGCGTTGCCCCTCTGCAGGTCCTGAACTGCAGGGAGGATGAGCAGCGTGCCCTGCTTGGTTTCCAGCCATCAGTCTCTGCATCTCACAAGCCCCATCTCACACCTAGCCTTCCCCTCTAAGGACTAACACTTGACATGTTGTCCTCCAAGATCCTGCTGAAACCTCAACCCTTTAACAGAGTTTTCCTTCATACTTCATTATAATAGTTTTTAAAAATGTAAGTAAAAATAAAATAACTACAGTGGACTCTATGAGAAAATGAAATTAAAAGTGAACACTGAACAAAAGGAAATGACTGAATAAAAATCAAGAAAAAAAAAACGCTCCGGGTAGAAGGGACATAACACCAAGTACTTGTTGAAATGGCCTGGGATATGGAAGAAATAAACCCAAAGACAAGTGTCAATAAAATATTTAAGATGGACTGAGTTAACAGAAACTCATCCCATATCCTTGTGCTGGCTAATTTTTATGTCATCCTGACACCAGCTAGAGTCATTTTGGAAGAGGGAACCTCAACTGGAAAAAAAAAATGTCCTCACCAAATTAGAATGTGGGGCATTTTCTTCTCTGTCACTGATGTGGGAGGGCACAGCTCGCTGTGGGTGGAGCCACCCCTGAGCTAGTGATCCTGAGTGTCACAAAAAAAAATCAGGCTGAGGAAGCCGTGATGACCCAGCCAGTAAACAGCAGCCCTCCATGGCTTCTGCTTCAGCTCCTGCCTCGAGCTCTTACCCTGACTTCCTCGGATAACGGGCTATAAAGTGGAAGTGAAACTGAAATAAACCTTCTTAGGTGGGCTTTTGGTCATGGGGTTTTATCTCAGCCATAGAAACCCTAAATACAATGAGCCTGATCTTAGGGATGTTTATGTGCCTGGCTGGTAAAATTCAGAGATAGAAAGCCACTCCACTGTTTTCATCAAGGGGGAATCGTTGATTCCCTTAATCCTTGCTCTGCAGAACAGGCTGTAGCCGGGGGCATGAGAGAAAACTGACAGAGAGGAGCAACTAACTACACTGGCCAGCACGAGCAAAGGTGAAGGTTGACTGCAGGGAGGAGAGCGAGGATGGAGATCTATTAAGAGATGCATTTCAGAAGTGGATATATTTTGTAGGGATCACTGATAGCGTGGAAAGCCAAACCACCCAGGAATAAGTTACTCCTGTGGTTTGTTCGTGCTCTTTGACAGAGGGTAACAAGAATCCCGCTTTGACCACCTTCATTCAGAGTACTCTATTAGAGAGACAAATAAAAAATAGCAGACAGATAATTTAGGATACCCCTTTAAAATGTTGAGGCCAACTAACAGCTAGAGATATTATTGATTTGGAGAGTATAATGTATAGATTGTATTCACAGACATGAAACATGAAAGGACCCTCTGGGTAAATGGATTAGTTAGAGAAAACCAATAGAGACTTAAGTAGAGTTCAAAAACACACCAATTTTTAGGAACTGAGCAGAAAAAGAAGTATTACCAGAGACATTTAAAAAGTGAGCAAAATAGAAGGAAATAAAATATAAATGCTTCCAGTCTGGGCCAGAGCCCTGAGCAGACCTTGGGCCTGATCTCTGCAGCTAGTCCCACAACACACAGAGGAAGCTCCACTCCCAAGTGCTCTAAAGCACCCAGGATAATAGGATCAGAGGTGAGGAGGACATATCTGTCCCAACACCACCAGGAGTAACTGAGACCAGCTGGATCCAGGGACGAAGGAACCCTGCCAGACAAGTGACACGGGTTCCTTCCAGTCTGAGCTGGTGCCCTGAGCAGACCTTGGGCCCAATCTCTGCAGCCAGTCCCACAACACCCAGAGGAAGCTCCACTCTCAGGCACTCTAACACACCCATGATCCCAGGATCCCATGGGCTTGGTCACACTAGAATCTCAGGGTCCAAGAGGCAGCTTTATTCCCAGGAGCTCTGCCACACCCGGTATCTCAGGATCACAGGATCACAGAGACAGCTGGACTCTGAGGAGTTCTGACACAACCAGGATCACAGGAAGGACAGGCTCCAGTCAGACATAGCGAGGGCAGGTAGCACTAGCAAGAAGCAGATGGCGAGAGGCAAGCATAAGAACATAAGCAACAGAAACCAAAGTTACTTGGCATTATCAGAACCCAATTCTCCCAACATAGCAAGACCTGGATACCCCAACACACCAGAAAATCAAGATTCGGATCTAAAGTCACTTCTCACCATGATGATAGAGAACTTTAAGAAGGACATAAATAACTTCTTTGCAGAAATACAGGGGAACACAGGTAAGCAGCTAGAAGCCCTTAAAGAGGAAACACAAAAATCCCTTAAAGAATTACAAGAAAACACAACCAAAGAGGCAAAGGAAATGAACAAAACCATCCAGGATCTAAAAAATAGAAACAATAAAGAAAACCCAAAGGGAGACAACTCTAGAGATAGAAATCCAGGAAGAAAATCAGGAACCATAGATGCGAGCATCAGCAACAGAATATAAGAGATGGAAGAGAGAATCTCAGGTGCAGAAGATTCCATAGAGAACATAGACATAACAATCAAAGAAAATACAAAAGGCAAAAATCTCCTAACCAAAAACATCCAGGAAATCCAGGACACAATGACAAGACCAAACCTAAGGATAATAGGTATAGAAGAGAGCAAAGATTCCCAACTTAAAGGGCCAGTAAATATCTTCAACAAAGCTATAGAAGAAAACTTCACTAGCCTAAAGAGAAAGATGCCCATGAACATACAAGAAGCCTACAGAACTCCAAATAGACTAGACCAGAAAAGAAATTCTTCCCCTCACATAATAATTAAAGCACCAAATACACTAAACAAAGAAAGAATATCAAAAGGAGTAAGGGAAAAAGGTCAAGTAACATATAAAGGCAGACCTTTCAGAATTACCATAGACAGAGAAAACAAGATATTCTATGACAAAACCAAATTTATACAATATCTTTCCATAATTCCAGCCCTACAAAGGATAACAGAAAACATCAACACCAGGAGGGAAACTACACCCTAGAAAAAGCAAGAACTTAATCTTTCAACAAACCCAAAAGAAGATAGCCACACAAACATAATTCCACCTCTAACAACAAAAATAACAGGGAGTAACAATCACTTTTCCTTAATATCTCTTAACATGAATGGACTCAACTCCCCAATAAAAAGACATAGACTAACAGACTGGCTACATAAACAGGACCCAACTTTTTGCTGCTTACGGGAAACCCACCTCAGGGGAAAAGACAGACACTACCTCAGAGTAAAAAGTTGGAAAACAATTTTCTAAGCAAATGGTCCCAAGAAACAAGCTGGAGTAGCCATTCTAATATCGAACAAAATTGACTCAACAGAAACAGACAAAAGTTGGGATCATAGATAGATGCATTTAGCACTTAAAATGAGCAGAATGCATAGAAACAAAGACTTATCTAGGACTAATTGGCTATTGTGAGTCTTTTGTTGTTCCATATCACATTGAGGATTTTCTTTCTATTTATGTGAAGAATGAGATGAGGATGTTGATTGTGATTTCATTGAATCAGTAGACTGATTTGGTAGGAAGGTCTTTTTTCACAATGCTAATTTTACCTAGCTATACGCTTGGGAGGTCTTCAAATTCTAGTATGTTTCTTCATCTCTACCTTCACACATTTAAAGTTTTCATTGTAGAGGTTTTTTACCTCTTTTGTGATGTATAGTCTAAATACTTTATTTTATGAGAACCTGGGAAGAGGAGGATGCCCATGATCTCTTTCTCAGCATACTTGTTGCTCAGATGTATTAAGACTGGTAAATTTTGTAAGTCAATTATGTATCATAACACTGCTGAAATTATTGATAATTTCTACAAATTTTTCTAGTCAAATTTTGGGAACACTGAAAATAATATAATCTTCGATTGAAAATAATTTGACTTAAAATTTTCCCATTTGTATCCCTTCTCTTGCCTTATTGTTCCAGCTAATGCTTCAATCACATGATGGATGAGCAGTAGGGATAATGGGAGTCCTCTCCCATTCCTGATTTTAATGGGGTTTATTAACGGTTTCATTCATTTAGAATGATATTGACCATGGGTTTGTCATACATAACCTTTATTATGTTGGAATGTTTCCTACAGTCCTACTAGTTCCAGGGCTTTTATTAAGAATGCATGTTTAAACTTTATATGCCCCAATACAGGGGAACGCCAGGGCTAAGAAGTGGGAATGGGTGGGTAGGAAAGCAGGCGGGGGAGGGGGGGTAGAGGGAACTTTTGGGATAGCATTTGAAATGTAAATTAAGAAAGTATCTAATAAAAAATATTGCTAAAAACAAAACAAAACAAAACAAAACAAAGCAAGAATGCATGTTGAGCCAGTCAGTGGTGGCCCAGGTCTTTAATTCCAGCACTTCAGAGGCAGAGGCAGAGGCAGAGGCAGAGGCAGAGGCAGAGGCAGAGGCAGAGGCAGAGGCAGAGGCAGAGGCAGAGGCAGAGGCAGGCAGATTTCTGAGTTCAAGGCCAGCCTGGTCTACAGAGTGAGTTCCAGGACAGCCAGGACTACACAGAGAAAACCCTGTCTCGAAAAACAAAAAAACAAAAAAGAATGCATGTTGAATCTTATCAAAGACTTTCTCTTTCTCTTTCTTTTTTTTTTTTTGCTTCCATTGAGATGATCATATGACTCTTGTAATTTTTGTCCATGTATTACATTTATTTATTTCATTTATTTTATTACATTTATTTCTTATATATGTAAATAAAATAAAATAAAAATATAGAGAGACACACCGTGTCACATAAACCAAGATACAAAAAGGACGAAGCGCTGGGCGTGGTGGTGCATGCCTTTAATCCCAGCACTCGGGAGGCAGAGGCAGGCGGATTTCTGAGTTTGAGGCCAGCCTGGTCTACAAACTGAGTTCCAGGACAGCCAGGGCTACACAGAGAAACCCTGTCTCGAGAAAAAAAAAAAAAAAAGGACGAAGCCTGATATTAAGACATGTACTTATAATCTTGGAACTTGGAAGACTGTGTGTTCAAAGACAGCCCTGTTACAGAGTGAGATCTTGTCCCAAAAGCAGGATAGAGGGGGCTTAAAAAGTGTGCAGAGGAGAGGGATCTATCCCCCCAAGGCCCCTCCCAAGTTTTTTATGAGAATTCAAAACCTTGGAAATTATGAGAAAGGCATCTTTGTCATCCTCACAGGTGGTAATAAGCTGCCCTATTATATTTCATGAGCAGTGTTGGGGTCCAGGAATCACCCCACAAACCACTCAGCCATCTCAGTCAAGCAGGGATAGTTTATTGAACATATTCCCTGGGACTGATCAGGGATGCAGGTCAGACTGCAAAAGTTGAGACTGCAACCCTGTTTCCCAAGGGTTGCTTATAAAAGGCAAAAACCACAGAAGCTCACGGCAACCATAAAAGCTCATACACAGGTGCCGGAAGTCTTGCCAGGCAGTTGGGTGGCTGGTTTGGGTCCAAGCTTATTGTTGCTAACTATATAAAGCAATTCTAACTGACCTTAGTTATTATGATCGGCACTAAAGGAGGGCAAGAGTCGGGGGAGTTTCCAAGAACACCAAAGCATAGAGCTTTATGGGATATGCAGTTAGTTAATGGTTAGCCAGGCATGAGAAAGGTCCTCTGTAATAATGTAAGATGGCTGGCTACAGGTATAAAACGAAATGGCTACAGTAATGTCAGAAAGGCAGCAGCCATCTAGGTCTTAACAAGCAGGACCTTTTTTTTTTTTAATGTTAAAAGGTGGCATCATCCTGGAACCATCAGTTGGAATGCAAAGGTGACACACGGAGTGTAGGCACAAGGACTTTAAAGTAGGAGGCATAGCAAACATTCAAACCAGAGACCTAAGGACATCAGCACATCCTGGAGGCTTTGATTTCTAAAAGCCTAATGTCAGTCTCCATAGCCCACCTAAGACAGAGCCTTGAGTCCCTCCCAGCCCTGCCAGGACAGGTCCTGTTATGACCTCATGAGGACTGACTGTGATGCGGCCCAGTCAGCAGGGTTAAGCTGTGGCCACACCTGTATTTCTTTGAGTGTGTGGAGAGGAGTTGGTGGAGCTGGTGGATTTGGTGGTGCCCTTTGCGATTTCGTTGTTTCTAGTGAGCTGTGTGTGGATTTTGTGTTTGATTGGTTTGTGTGTGAGCTTGTGTGTGTGTGTGTCTGGGAGGAGTGTTGCTTGTGTGTGTGAGTTGTGCTTTAAGTTTACTTGCGTGTGAGTGTGTGTGTGTGTGTGTGTGTGTGTGTGTGAGTGGGTGGGTAGGAATACTTGTGGGTGACTGTAAGTGCACCTGTGTGTTTGTGCTTGTGTGTGTGAAAGAGTGTGTGTGCACGCAAGAGTGTGTGTAGGTGCACGTGTGGTAGGTGTGAGAATACTTATTGTGTGAGACCATCAGTCATCTTGGCCATTGTTTCTAAGGAAGCATTTATACTTTGCTACCTTAAATGGGCTCTGGGAGTGAACAGAACTCCGAAAAGCTCAGATCCGAGCCCACTTTCTCTGAAAGGGACAGTTTTCATGCTCAATATATGATTATAAAAACTATCGGCTATGGAGCCTTCGCCAAGGTGAAGCTGGCCCAGCACCGTCTCACAGGCACGCAAGTGGCAGTGAAAATGATTCGCAAGACGGAACACTGGTGCAAACCTCGCGTGTCTGAGGTAGAGTTACTGATGATGGCTAATCATCCCACTATCATATCTCTCCTTCAAGTCATTGAGACCGATAAGATAATATACCTCATTATGGAGTTGTCTGAGGGTAAATCGCTTTACCAACACATCCAAAAAGCTGGCTACCTGCAGGAGGATGAAGCACGCACATTGTTCAAGCAGCTCTTAAGTGCTATGAACTACTGCCACGACCAGGGTATAATTCATAGGGACTTGAAACCCGACAATATTATGGTTGAAAAAAATGGAACAGTGAAGATCATCGATTTTGGACTCGGCACCCAAGTGAAGCCAGGGCAACAACTCAACTTTTTCTGTGGGACTTATCCATTTAGTGCTCCTGAGGTGCTCCTTAGACGACTCTATGATGGGCCCAAGGTTGACGTATGGTCTCTAGGAGTTGTGTTATACTTCATGGTAACTGGAAAGACTCCATTTGGTGCTGGCAGCAAACCAAAGCTGCTAAAGTGTATTATAGAAGGAAAGTACTTTGTTCCCTCTAGATTGTCAGCGGAGCTCCAAGACCTGATTAGTCTTTTGCTGACAACCAACCCCGAACATAGACTAACTGTAGCAGAAGTGATGCTGCATCCCTGGGTCACAGAAGGCTCAGGGGGGTTCCCAGATCCCTGTGAACAAGAGATCCCCCTCAAGCCGGATCCTGCTATTATAAAAGCAATGGGACATATAGGGTTCCAAGCTCAAGACATTGAAGACTCATTACGTCAGAGAAAATGCAATGAGACCATGGCAACTTATTGTTTACTAAAAAAGCAGGTTCTTAAGGATTGTGACAGACCAACCCGGCCTCATCCTGTGAATCCACCGGTGACCCCATTCCCTTCCCTTGATGATACTGCTACTTTTCATCTCCAACTTCGGAGGAGAGAAACTGAACCCACGGGTCTCTGGTCATCCGCCAATAGGCAAGTCTCTGACTGGGGCAAGAGTACTAGTAAAGGAAGAGACAGAAGAGGCAGTTGGCCCGGTGCTCTCTGCAGGCCACGCCACACAACACCCACAGTGGAGCACACCCCAACGCGTGCTAGGAGCATGCCCTGCATTAACTCGGTGTTCTGCAGAGTCGAGCCAAGCAGCAGTGATGAGAGCACAGTAAGCCGCACCAGAGCCTCAGCAGCCGATAAGCCTGCCCGCAGCAGGGGCTGGCGCAGAGTCTTCAAGGGGTGGACTAGAAGGATAGGAAATGCGATGAGGAGTCTCTGTTGCTGTCTTCCATCCAAAAAGACATCTCACCCAGGGCAGAACAGACTCTGCCCCCAAAAATGAGACACAGGAAGGGTGTCAGGAGAACAAGCATCCGGCGTGGCCCAGGTACATTTCTGTATTTGAATGTATCTATGTTACTCATGTCTGTGTCAACTGGTAGATTATACTTATGTATATGTATATGGTGCGATGCATGGGGATGCTAGGTCTAGACACCGTGGGGTGATGGTTAAATCGAACCTGCCATCAGATTAGCATCCCAGAAGGTATCTCCCATGTGTATCCTGCACGTTGAACTAGGAGGAGAACTGACCATGCTAGGGGGAGGAAGTGGGAGAAGGAAGAGGAGGAGATGCTGAGGGAGGAGAGGGTGGTATGTGGTGGGAGCTAGGAGATGGGGGGAAGAGGTTCAGACAGGAGGAGGCAACTTAGGGGAGCAGTGTGAAACAGGGTAACCACAGCTGGAGAGATGCCCTGTGCAGCTGAGGTTCTCAGAGTCCCTCTCACGTGTGCTGTTGCTTTTTAGAATCACCAGAGGATGCCGGATGCTACAGTTCTACAGTCCCAGAAAGGACCCACGTATAGACACAGGTCAGCATGCTTCACTCAGAGCCCCGAGCCCAGCCAGGGGGAAGGAAGCAAATCATGAAATCCCAGATGGCCTCCGGGATCACCATTCAGAGCAGGGGCTGAAAGCCTGTCTAAAGCTGGTAGAGACAGAAGCTCCTCTGCCTAACCAGGCTCATATCAGATTCCTCCTCTTGGTGCAAGTTCCCACCTCTTAGTAGAGGATGTAAAGTTTTTTGATGAGTTTGTCATGTCTCTGAAATAAAATAGATGTTTATGACAGATGAAAAAAAAAAAAAGAATGCATGTTTAAACTTTATATGCCCCAGTACAGGGGAATGCCAGGGCTAAGAAGTGGGAGTGGGTGGGTAGGGGAGCAGGCCGAGGGGAGGGTAGAGGGAACTTTCCTTTCAGGATAGCATTTGAAATGTAAATTAGGAAAATATCTAATAAAAAATATTGCTAAAAACAAAACAAACAAACAAAAAAAGAATGCATGTTGAGCCCGTCAGTGGTGGCCCAGGTCTTTAATCCCAGCACTTCGGAGGCAGAGGCAGAGGCAGAGGCATAGGCAGGCAGATTTCTGAGTTCAAGGCCAGCCTGGTCTACAGTGGTCTACAGAGTAAGTTCCAGGACAGCCAGGACTACACAGAGAAAACCCTGTTTCAAAAAACCAAAAAAAAAAAAAAAAAAAAAGAATGCATGTTGAATCTTATCAAAGACTTTCTCTTTCTCTTTCTTTTTTTTTTTTTGCTTCCATTGAGATGATCATATGACTCTTGTATTTTTGTCAATGTATTTGGTTTATTACATTTATTTCTTATATATGTAAATAAAATAAAATATAAAATAAAATAAAAATATAGAGAGACACACAGTGTCACATAAACCAAGATACAAAAAGGACGAAGCCTGACATGAAGACATGTACTTATAATCTTGGAACTTGGAAGACTGTGCGTTCAAAGACAGCCCTGTAACAGAGTGATATCTTGTCCCAAAAGGGGGATAGAGGAGGCTTAAAAAGTGTGGGGAGGAGAGAGATCTGTAGAAGTGGCTCAGAGATGGCTTGCCAGGTAGGAGCACTAGCTGCTCTTCCAGGGAACCCAGGTTAAGTCCCCAGCACCCACATGGCCATTTATTTATCTATAAATTAGATAAATAATTATCTATCACTCCAGACACAGAGGATCTGACACCTTTTTCTGGCCTCTGTTGGCTCTGCATGCATGTAGTCCAGGGATATACAAGCTTGCAAAGCACCCGTACACATAAAATACAATCCTTTTTTAAAGGATGGGCAGGCAGTCACCACTGTGATGAGCAAGTATGGGGGGCGGGGAGATGGGGAGAAAGAAGTGGAGTGGTTTCTGTGCCATGAAAAGGCTGAGCTGGAGTGTGGTGAGGAACAGCCTGAGGTGAGTAGCGAGTGGCACCCGAGGCCATGGTAATTTCTAGGTCATGCTTCCATCAAGGGTCATGTCAGGGTCTGTGGTCCTAAAGCAGCAGGAGTCTGTGTCGATGTCCGTGGCTCACTTTACCACCTAAGGCCATGCAGCGGTCATCAGCAGTCTGCCTGAAGCCATGCTGATGTCTGAGGACGGTGGTGAGCAGATCCTGCCCCTCACCAACCACTGCATGGTAGCACCAGCGGTGCGGTGGATACAGAAGAGCTGACCCCGCCCCTTACCTCGGCAGAGAGTTGTCCTGGTGGCGTGGGCGTGGGAGAGTTGGTCAGCTGACCAACTCAGCTACCACACAGACCCAGATCCAGGGCTTTGAGTTGGCCCACCCCAACACATACCCCATCTATGAGCTGCTGGAGCACGCGAAGAGACCCGTCCCGGCAAATGCAAAGCAGCAGGATCTCCAAGACACAAGGCAACAACAGGATATCCGAGAGGAGTCTCAGTGAGGGTCCAGTATGGATCGGGTAGCAGAAACCAGAGACCTCAAACTAGACCGATGACTCATCGCAATGAATACTTACAAGCAAAGATAAAGGGTAAAAGGCAAGCTGTGTGTCGCACTGTGGCTTCCGCCGCAGGGTTTTGTTTTGTTTGTTTTAATTTTTAATTTTCTTGGTGGGAAAAGGTTAAAAGGATGAAAAGTATTGGATATGGAAAGACTGGAAAATGAGTGGGATTGAGGTGTATGGTGTGAAGTTCGCAAAGAACCAACAAAGAATTATGCTAATATAAATAAGTAAATAATGAATAAAGAAATGGGGGGAAGGAAGGAAGGAAGGAAGGAAGGAAGGAAGGAAGGAAGGGAGGGAGGGAGGGAGGGAGGGAGGGAGGGAGGGAGGGAGGGAGAAAGAGAAAGAAAGAAAGAAAGAAAGAAAGAAAGAAAGAAAGAAAGAAAGAAAGAAAGAAAGAAAGAAAGAGAAAGAAAGAAAGGTGTGTGAGACAACAAGAATTGACTTTTTTCAATGGCACCATGGAAATTATCAAACGGAGCAGGAAGAGAGAAAGAGTGCGGGCTTCGGAAGGAAGAACTTGGGAAGCAGCTGGAGGGCTGAGTAACAGCTTGCTCCCATGGCCCGCCTTTGCTCAGAGTCCGGCATCAATTATCAGACCAAATTTCACTACCAACTTGAACATACAAAACATATAAACCGGCCCCCCTCAGCTGATGTAGTTCCTAAAGACTTACCAAGATTTTATCCTGCTTTGACCTCACAGAGGCTCCAAACCACTGGTGGGACTTAAACTCCAGTGGGTCATCTTTGGCATAATCTCGATTGCCTGGAAAAGAACAGTGTGTGTGGTCAGAAACAAGTCAGACTGTTCTTAGAACACAAGAATCTATTTCTATCCGGCCAGGTTGAGAACAAAGTAACTTTGTGGTGGGCAGGGGGCATAACCGCTAGTCCCAGCACTCAGGAGGTAGAGGCAGGCAGATTTCTTTGAGTTCAAAGCCAACCTGGTCTACAAAGTGAATTCTAGGGCAGCTAGAGCTAAATACTGTGATCACTTCTCAAAAGCAAACAAACAAACAAAAGTGTCTCTTTGATTAGTCACTTTGCCTACACTGCGGTTAAATCCTATACTTTATATTGCTTAGGAATATTAGCTAATCAGGAAGTACGGGGGCTGCAGAGATGGCTGGGTGGTAAAAAGTCCTTGCTGCTCTTGCAATGGACTGGAGCTCAGTTCCCAGGACCCACTTGGCAACTCATAACCATCTGTAACTCCAGTCCCAGGATGCCCTCTTCTGAAATCCCTACACATACATGGTGCACAGACATACACGCAGGGAAAACACCAATATACATAATATTAAAATTAGAAAGAAAAGGGCATGTTAGTGTGTCAGGTTTACTAAACACTATCAATTACATCACAGATGTGGAAAAGTCACCATAAGGCATTATTTAAATTGTTGAGTAGAACAAACGCTGTGGCCACCTGTTATGTTCCCAGGCATTCCTGCCATATCATAAAAGCATGTATGGACGTCAGAACACAGGGAATCCTGATGAACGGCCAAGGATAGCAAAATAGAGGTGTACGTAAAGAGAGGCCTAAGCACCACAGAGGAATGACCTCTTGCTGACATTTTGGCTTCTCTCCTAAAGAATGCTTTCGTGAGCATAAAGCATGCATTTTTCACCCATAAATAGGTATTCCAAGCCAAATATCTAAGATACACTAAAATTACTACTAAAATACATATTACCATTTTCCCTCCAAACAATAATCAGTGAGGGTAGATCTCTGGTATCATCTTGAGTGTTGTGCAATATCCCCATTTCATAGCCACATAATAGCTTAGTGAATACCTTGTATCTCTTTCTGTCTCCAATGAAGAGCTATTTCAGACCGATTTATGAATCATATATAATCTTTATAATTTCATATCTTTATATAATCTTTATATAATCTATAAATCATATATAATCACATATAATCTTTCAAGTCAAATCTATGTGTTCTTCCACTACCCATGGGAATCTCAATGAAGCATATAACTAGGTCATGGCTAAGTTAAGGTGATATATCCTCTGAGAGCATGGCACACTATTCACTAGTATTCTGATGAATATACTTCTGCCAAAGACCCAAAGATCTGCCCATTTGATACCAAAGTCCTCCCTTACACCTGTCTTCAGTCCTCCACGGAACTAGGTAGTCTCATTTCTATACACAGCCTTTGTGTTCAAGGCTCATTTGCCTGGGAAACTTCATTTGTTCCACTTGAAATAATAATGCTACCTGAAAATCCAGCATATACTCACTCATGACCTAAGGCATGATGACATGGATTCTTATAGAAACCCATGTCTACTACAATACAATCATGAAAGGCTATGAATACAGTTGTACTGTACCAACAAAGAAATACCTTCTAGATCAGTAGCTTTCCCTATCACTGCATACAGTTCCTCATGTTATAGTGGCCCTAAACATAAAATTAGTTTCATTGCTCCTTCATAACTGTATTTTGCTACTATTAGGAATCATAATGCAAATGTGTTTTCTGATGATTTTAGGTGAGCCCTGTGTAAAGGTCATACAACATCCCATAAGGGTCATGACTCACAGGTTGAGAACCACTGCTCTAGACCAAGTTTTATGCAAAGAAATAAAAGAGTAGGCATTCCTGGATTCTAAGGGAATTAAGGGTTGTTCTCTACATCGGAGGAGGAAAAGTCAAGAAGAGAATTGTGAAGGGCCTTTCCACTGTGCTGAGAATGCCCTCCTTTCGTGCTGAATATGACCCTTGTGCTAAGTCATTTTTCTTCAATGATTGTAGGCCTGGATGTTTAAAAGACGTTTCCTGTTTGTAAAATGTTATTTAATTATTCCACTTTCCAAAATTGTCTCAATAAATGTTTTTCTCAAGAAATATACTTTGCTTTAAGTTTGTATACAGTAGCACAAGCTGCTGTTGTACATTGTCGAGTAGCAAAAGCTCAGAACAGCCACCATGGTCTAAATCTCCTTACAAAACAGATAGACAAGGTAGAAGCAGCTGGAGAAATGGCTCAGATGTGATGAGCATGCCCTAGTCTTCCAGAGGACCCAAGTTCAGCTCCCAGCACACATGGAGGGTAGCTCACAGCCTCAGGGAATCCAATGACCTCCAAGAGCACCTGCATACATACAGTGCATACCCACCCAGAGACATTCAAAAATACATATAACTAAAAATAAATGACTCTTTGATAACAGTATAGAAATAAAATAAAATATAAAGTTAAATGGTATACAAAATACTTCTTCCTATACCATCCCCAGTACACAGGTCCTCTAGCAGGGACCTCAGAGGTTCCTAGGATGCACCTTCCTCTTGCCCCAAGGCCCTCTCTCTTGGAACCTGGTGACTCCAGATAGCTTTATCCCTGACCCTGTTGGCCACCTGGAAGAGCAATGGCCAAAATCCTTCCTGAGCCTGAAGGCTGATCATGAACGGGATACTGGTAGACTCCAGGAAACTGCTGTCCTCAGCCTCACCCGATAGGCAGAGAGATCATCAAGTGATAAGTCACCATGACCTGACAGAACATCAAAGACATCTATCTGCCTGTCGTGGAAGTCTCCAGGTGTACATGTAGCAGCCCTTGTTTGAGGGAGGAGTATGTTTCCCACATAAGGACAAGTTCCTGGAAACCCTCTTCCTTTTCTGTGAGGACTTACTTGAACTAGAGCTAGCTTCATCTCCTGCTCAGGGACATCCAGTTCTTATATAGCCCCAACTGTACCAGTGTTACTGTTTTGAGTGAGTAGATATCCTGGTGGGCCCTGGGATCTCAGAGTAAATCAACGTCATGGCCTGCTAAGTTTGCTTCTCTCAAAGCAGCCTGCTGCAGAGGCAGGCGGAGGACATGGCACCACCAGCTAAAGGCCTTGCATAACCTGGATGGGGCAAACCTTGGGGAGATGTGCAAGGCAGTGCCTATGTGGAAAAGCGAGGCAGGGCATAGGATGAGCCTTTTGGGGGGATATTGAGCATAAGCTAAAGAGTTTGGGTTTGGGGGAAGTAGATCTGGTTTTGAGGAAGAAAGACTGAAGAACTCAGAAGCTGTCACAAACATCGTGAAGAGAGACATGGAGGGATGGGGTCCCTTTGACTTCATGTACATGGCTCAATGCAACCCTTAGGCTACCCCTGTGACACTGCCCTGGCTGGTGCCAGTTCTAATTCCACCAGGTCCTACAGTACACATGACCACATCCAGGTTGACTGCAGCCCTTCTTCTGGATACTTGTCAACCTTCTTTCTGGATATTTGACTAAGAATGACCAAGTATCAGCAGCCTAACTGGAAATGGAGGCTATGACCTCCAGGATATCTGCCGCAGCCCCTCCAGAATGCTGTATGGGTGTGCAGCCACATGGGGTGAGAGGGAGCAAGCAAGCACGAGACCCTGACACCAGAGGAGAAAGAGTTCCTGCAAGCCCAAGTCAGTACGAGAGCCACGCTGGTACCCAGAGCCTGGAACCCCTGGAGAGGAACTGCCTTCTCGCCCTACCAGAATGCTTCAGATAGTTTCCTCAGAGCTCACTTCCTCTTTACAATGAATCATACAGTGAATAGGGAGACTGTCCTAGATCCATGGCAATCTTCCTCTGTGCCTTTCCCACTGCAGTGATTTCTTCCGTTTGTTTGAAAAGGGTTTCTCCTGTTTGGTTCCCAAGATGGAGATGCCTCCGTACAGCTCACTGTGGGCGTGGGAGGCACCCACTGCTGTGGACAAGATCCTCATAGAGAAGGCCATGTGCATCTCCAAATGTCTGTGTTCTGCTTAAAATATATTATATGTTATAAAAAGTAAGAAACAAAGGGAAGAAAAGAAGGGAGGGAGGAAGGAAGGGAAGGAGGGAGGGAGGGCGGGAGGGAGAGAAAATCCTGTTTGGTTTTGTTTGGTTTTGCTTTGTTTTGTTGTTGAGACAGGGTTTCTCTGTGTACCCCAGGCTGACCTGGAACTCACTCTGTAGACCAGGCCATCCTCAAACTCAAAGATCTGCCTGTCTCTGCCTCCCCAGTGCTGGGATTAAAAGCATGTGCCACCACCACCCAAAAAAGAAAGAAGGAAAGGAAAAACAAAAATACTTCCTGCCATAATGCTTCTCAGGGACTTGTCTCTGTGGATATCGAGATTAGTGTAAGCTAGAAAAGTCACAAAAAATACATGCAAATTCTATATTTTCTTATACTCATCAACCAGTTTAAAATCCATAGTTCTTTTCCATATGAAAACGTATTTTATCAGTTACTAAGAACAAATGAATACTGGTCAGAGGTTTTTCATTTTGTTATGTTTTGTTTTTAAAGCATCAGGCATCAGATATATGTTTTGGATGTAAGCACAAATTATAAAAACTAATTTAAGGTAGACATTGCAATGCAGGTCTGTAACTCCAGCCAGCGCTCAGGACAGCGAGGCTGGTAAATCAAGAGTCTGACGGCAAGCAAGTAGAAGCCCTGTCTTCAAAAAATAAATAAATAAATTACATTAAATTGAATATTAGAAGGCCTGGCTTTCTTGGGGCAGTGGTTCCCAAACTGCGACCCTTGAATACAGGTCTTCATGTTGTGGTGACCCCCAACCATAAAACTGTTTCACTGCTACTTCGTAATTATAATTTTGCTACTGCTATGAATTGTAATGTAAGTACTTTTCTGGTTTTTCGAGACAGGGTTTCTCTGTGTAGCTCTGGCTGGCCTGGAACTCACTCTGTAGACTAGGCTGGCCTCGAACTCAGAAATCCGCCTGCCTCTGCCTCCCGAGTGCTGGGATTAAAGGCGTGCGCCACCACCACCCAGCTAACGTAAGTACTTTTAAAGATAGAATTGCCAAAGAGGTCTCAACTGAAAACTACTACCTTAGAGGAAGTAGGGCAGCAGGAAGGGCACTCATTCCAAACCTTAGAGCTTCTCTGAAACATAGGAGTGTTCAGAATCAACAACCATGCCTTAAAGCACCAGGCGTTCAATGTTTTCAGTTCTGATGCTGGAGAGATGGCACAGTTTAAAGCACTGGCTGCATTTCCAGAGGACCCAGTTTGACTCCTAGCACCCACATGGCGGGTCACAACCGTCTGTGTTTTCAGTTCTAGGGGATGCAATGGTTGAAGTTCTCTATAGGCCCTGCACACATGATGCCCTGACATACATGCAGACCAAACACTCATACACGTAAATCTTCACTAAATGTCCAATCACATCACTAAATACAGCTGTTATAAGCACTGGCCTATATTGGCATCCGAAGTTAAGTCAATAATCATAAAAATACACACATACGCATGCCATCTACTAAATCTAACTGCCTCCAGCTTCAACAGCCAAGACTCCAGATCTCCATCCTTTCAAGAAGCTTGCTGCAAAGGACGTTTGTCTTCACTAAGGGCCCAAGTCTTAAAATACTTGAGTCCACATCAGACAGTGGCTCAGCTGAAAGAAGTGTGAATAGAGTGGGCGGGAGAAAGCAAGGAAAGGCTTCTCTCCAAACAAATCCACAGGCAGCTCATTCAGGACCTGGCAGCGACTGGCAGCCACTCTGGAACACATGAGGGAAGTAAATATTTTGAGTCACAGCCCCGAAGTCACCGCTGTCCCGCTGTCACTATGCTGAACGGCACAGACTACTGGACTGTGTTGCCACTATTAAAAAGGAAATAAAATACAGATCAGGGATATTGGGCTGGAAAAAACGTTGTTTTTTTGTTTTTTTGTTTGTTTGTTTGTTTACCTCAAATGTGTTGGACAACTGGCTCATATTACTCAAATAAACTTCAGAGGGGGAAAATGCACAGTGGCACGCTTTGAATCCCAGCACCTGGGAGGCAGAGACAAGCAGATCTTCGTGAGTTCAAGGCTAGCCTGATACACAAATCAAGTTCTAAGACAGCCAGGACTACACAGAGAAACTCTATTTTAAAACTAATAAAATAAATATAAAATCACGAAGCAAATCACTAGAGACTTGAAAATTAAACACTCTTTTTTTTTTCAAACTTCCAAAATATGTTTTTTGCGCCCCACCAAACTTCCAGGAGATCATGTTTCAGTCAGGGCAGAAGCCTTAACAGGAGCACCCAGTCAGTGTATCTAATGCTCTCAGGAGTGTTTCACAAGCCACTGCCCAGACACGCAGGGTTCAGCTTGCTGTGAAACTAAAGTATCATTAACATTATGCTGAATTTAAGATGAAGATACCCGGTTACCATAAAACTGTTTTTCTCTTCTCTTTATGACTAAAGAACATCTTTTGGACAAGATTATACCACTCTTTTTAAAAGAGAAATGCTGAAATATCCAAAAGAAATAAGAGAGAAGCTTCTATTTAGAAGTTAAATGTGGGAGGGAGGTGGCGGGGGAGGGGGGGAAAGAAGTTAAATGTGTTTTCGGTCATTGGGTTCCTATTCGATACTATGAGTTCTATAAATAACTAGATGATTTGGGTCCTTAGAGAATTTGTTGGTTTTTGTTTACTAAAACAAGCTGTCAAAACAATGTCATCCCATATCAATCCCTGAGTATATAAAACACTTCAAAAACCTCAAGGCTGGGTGGTGGTGGCGCACGCCTTTAATCTCAGTACTTGGGAGGCAGAGACACGTGGATTTCTGAGTTCGAGGCCAGCCTGGTCTACAAAGTGAGTTCCACAGCAGCCAGGGCTACACAGAGAAACCCTGTCTCGAAAAACAAAACAAAACAAAAACAAAAACAAAAACAAAAACAAACAAAACAAACAAACAAAAAACCTCCTCAAGCAGGTTTCTACCCCAAATACAACTTCAACTCAGATATTACTAAAAAATAAATTTGGGTGAGAGAAAAAAAAATCTCTCAATAGAAGTTATTATTTATGTGAAACTTTCGAGGTCAGAGGAAGAAAGCCCTTTGATCATTCATTAAAATCCTCTGTCTAAATGGTAGGTAGGGATGCTGCAGTAAGTGAGACCCAAGGCCTCTGCTGCTCATGGTGAAGGACACCTTTGGGAGCAATGTGGTTGTCAGCTGTCATTCTGCTGGTCACCAGGGTGATTCAGCTGCTTTGGCTGGTGCATGTCCCCTCCCCCTCTCATACTCTATGTGTGTCCCTACTGAAGCTGAGTGCTGTTACTAATTTCCACAGAACTATCTGGAAACATTGTTTACCTAAGACAGCTATCCTCTAAAGATAAACAAGAAGAGTCAGCAAAATGTATCCGGAAGGAACATGCTGGAGTTCATTTTTCTGGATACCAGCACTGTTTATTCAGCCTT
This sequence comes from Mus minutoides, assembly GCA_902729485.2. Taxonomy (NCBI): domain Eukaryota; kingdom Metazoa; phylum Chordata; class Mammalia; order Rodentia; family Muridae; genus Mus; species Mus minutoides. The sequence continues at coordinate 235,396 of LR750596.1, forward strand.
ATTCAGACTCTCCCCCCTCTCATCCCACAAGCCACCGTCTTCGAGGTTCTGCAGGAACACAGCACAAAGAACACAGGCTTGTGTGAGCTGGCACTGCTCTCTCAAAGCTGGATTGTTTCCTGCTAGTATTAGGGAGGAAGTGATCCGAGAGCTTCAAACAGTTACAAACAAAATCCCTTTACTGGAGATTCAAAAAGAAAGAAAAAAAAAAAAAAGAACATCAACCCAGTCTTGAGAGAATGGTCATGAGTTGGATCAAACTGTGAGAAGTAGGATTTAAAGGGATCATGTGACTCTGGTTTAATATCTGTAAATGTTACAGATATTAAATAAGATATTATTAGCTATATGTTAATCGATAATGAAAGAACTAGATAAAAAGTATGTATTCCTAAGGTGCTCCAATCACACAATTCTGAACCAGGAGGTGACTGATTCTGTCAGGAGATACATGTTCATTAAAGAAAAATCTTTAGTCTAAATTCACATTGTAGCAAAAGAACACTAGGTTTCATTTGTTTTAACTTTGTACAATCTAGACATATCTCTGAAAGAAAAACTCACCAGAAAGAGGAAGTTAGATTTGCAGAAAGCTGTTTTCGAGTCTAGCTAAGTGTGTTAGCTTCAATAAGCCTGGAAGTGTACCGCACGGAGGAGGCCATTTTTACATTTGTTATTTAAAGCAAAGCCTAGGAACGGGGGAGGAGGAGGGATAACTTTTACCACATTCTTCTGGATGGGAGTCTACGTGGCCAGGCTTGTCTGCTGCCTGCAGCTGAAAACTTCTAGAAACACGCTTGAGCGTTGCAGTAGCGGGATGTTCAGGGTGAAAAGGGGAACCTACATCTGACCTTCTCTAGGATGAAGTTAGATCCTTCTACTTTTAAAAGACACTATTCGTAAGCTTGCAGTCAAGCCTGTATTTCCAAGGAAAGAGGTGTGTTCCTTCCCCAGTAAAGATCAATGTTCCTTCCCCAGTGGAGACCAACAGCCTATGTTTCTGGAAGGGGAGAGAGTGGTGGTGTGTTATATATGCTTTCAGATGTGTGGATGCCCACATCCATGCTCATGTATGCAGAGACCAGAAGCCTGATCTTCCTTTATCACTCTCTGCCTTATTCCCTTGAGACAGTGTCTCTCACTGGACCTGAAGCTAGTCTGGCAGCCAGCGTGTCCCAGTCTGGGCACAGTTGGCAGAGACTCCTGTCTCTGCCAACCACAGGGCTGGTGTAAGAGGCACATGAGGCCACTTCCAACTGGAAAAGACTCTTTTTATAATAAATAAAACTGGGTACTGATCAGTCTGTTAGTAACATCTGCTTCCTTGGAAGAGGAAAACACGTGGCAATAAGAGGGTTTTGCCAAAAGTCACAATAACAGAGATTATGATGTAAACCAAGACATAACTCACTTAACAGCCACAATTATCTCTATTTCTTTCCTTTCTTGTAATTCCTTTTTCATGATTAATCTTCACCCAGTTTTAGTAAGAGGCTGTAATAAACAATCAGTTCTTCCCTTGTGTAGTATAGCACGTTGCTATCTATAAAGTGAATTCACAGATGTGGACTCCTTTGATCTACATGACAACTCTGCTTTCTTGGACAACCTGGGAGACATACCAACAAATGTTAATCACATTCCCAAGGTCACCCAGTAAGTATCAGAGCCTGAATCTCGGTCTTCTAAGTCAAGTTTGCATTCCAAGTAACCACAGCTGCCAACAGAAAAAGAACAAGAGAAAGAGCTAAGCCTATTTATATAAACACAGCTCTTGCTGGAAGCAGCTTTCAGCATAACCAATATCAACTTTTAAAACATGTAAAGAGATGCCGGCCAATAGAATAACACCACTCCAACCGAGATGTGTGTCCTACTTCCCAGAACCTTCCTAAGTAACACAGAACATCACCAGCCATAAAAGACTTGGCAGGTGTGATCAGCCACATCTTCCTAAAACGTCTGGGTGTGTCCAAGAGCGTCCAGGACAAGCATCCGTGAGGCAGCACTGAATCCTGTGAACACCACTGGCCTTAGCTGAATGAAGAAGCCAGAAGCTCCAGGGTCCCCACTATTGGCTCTGAGAGAAATGCAGGGTAGCCCCGTGAGATCCATTACAGATAGCTAACTTCTAGGACTGACTGTAATAACCCTGTGTTGTTGAAAGACTTCTAGGGATGAAGGGAAAGCTCAAAGGTCATGTTTTCCACACACAGGTCCTGAGTTCCATCTCCAGCAATAAAAAAGAAAGAAACCAAGGTTGAGATAACTTCTGACACCAGCAACAGGGAACTAATATTGGCTTGAATACAAACCAGAAGTAACAGACCATATTAGCCTGCTATGTGGATAGTCTCCACATTCATCTATGCAGTTTAACTGCACAGTTATGTATGTACCACATGCATGCCTCATACCCACAGAGGTCATAAGAAGGCATCAGAGCCGGGCAGTGGTGGCACACGCCTTTAATCCCAGCACTTGAGAAGCCCAGGCAGGTGGATTTCTGGGTTCAAGGCCAGCCAGGTCTACAGAGTGAGTTCCAGGACAGCCAGGGCTACACAGAAAAATCCTGTCTCAAAAAAAAAAAAAAAAAAGAAAGAGAGAGAGAAGGCATCAGGCATCAGATCCCCTGGAACTGCAGTTATAGATGGTTGTGGACTACCATGTGGGTGCTAACAAACCAAACCCAAGACCTCTCACAAATAACAAGGGCTCTTAACTGATGAGCCATCTCTTCAGCATCTCCCCAAACTTAAAAAAAAAATAAGAATATGCCAACATATATGTATATAGGAGTCTGAATACTTTATTCCAACAATGTGAATATAAAATTTGAATTAACTCTTATCTTCCTTAGATCCACTTATTTTTTACTGCCACCACCTTGATTGACATTAAAACTTGTTCTAAAAATTAAAATTACCCTGTTATCAGTAATACAATATAAATTTCCAGTACATTTTAAATAAAAATGTGTTTATGATTTTTTTGTCACCTAAAATCTATTTAACTACTCAAGATCATTCCTCAGCTTATTTTTTTGCTGTCGTTCTTTTTTTGTTTTGTTTTTGTTTTTTGCATCACAGCACGCCTGGGAATCATTGATGAGCCGAGGGGCAATCTGCAGTAGTCAGCGAATCCTGCCTCACTCTGGCTCTCAGTCAAACTGCAGGAACCTCTCCTGTTCTCTGAGCTCCCTATTCCCTGAAGAGATAGAGACTTCTCTTAGTAGATTTTCCCAAAGTGTCTACATATCGACACTGTAAGCTTCAGTTGGAAGATATCCAAAGCTATGGAGACACACAGGACTGTTGTAGCAAACACACACAAATCATTTCTATAGGTAGTCTCCCTGTGGATGAGAGGTGATGATGTGCCCTAAGTGTTACTTTTTTAAAAAGATGTATTTACCTTTATTGATGTGCATAAGTGTTTTGTCTGTATGCATGTATGTATACCATGTGCATGACCCGTGCCTGTGGAGGCCAGAAGAAGGTACTGGATTGCCCAGAAATGGTGTTACAAATGTTTTTCAGCTGCCAAGTGGGTCCTTGGGAACTGAACCCCAGTCCTCTGTGAGAGCCACAAGTGTTCTTAACCATGGAGCCATCTCTCCAGCCCTGTTGTTACATTAAAACAAAAATAAAAACAAGACAAGAAAAAGGACCAAATGGGCCAGATATGGTGCCACAAGCTTTAATCATTGCTGTAAGAAGGTAGAGAGGCTGGCAGAGCTCTGTGAGTTCAAAGCCAGCCTGGTCTACATAACAAACTCCAGGCTAATCGAGGGTACATAGTGAGACCCTGTCTCCAAAACCAACCCAACCAACCAACCGACCAACCAACCAACCAAATGGCATAAATCAAGAGACCGGACAACAGCGTCAAGGTTTACCTGTTGAGTCAAATTCAATGGGCTGGCACCGGCGGCTGGATGAGCATTCACATTTGAGAACTTGCCCTCCTTCTACAATCCCAGGCTGGGTTGTGTTTGCTTTGGGAGCTCCCACCAGGAGAAACATCCTGCTAAAACACAAAAGCCGGGTGATACTTCAAATGACACAAATTTGTCATGTTTATATTATGATTTATGGCCAAACATTCTTTTGATATCATCCACAAATACTTTTAAAAGCTACTTTCAAGTAGCCTAATTTCCCCCACTATGAAATAATTTCTCTTGCATTCACTTAAAAATGTACATTATCGGGGCTGGCAAGATGGCTCAGTGGTTAAGAGTGCCGACTGCTCTTACGAAGGTCCTGAGTTCAAATCCCAGCAACCATATGGTGGCTCACAACCATCTGTAATGAAATCTGATGCCCTCTTCTGGAGTGTCTGAAGACAGCTACAGTGTACTTACATATAATAAATAAATAAATAAATATTTTTTAAAAATGTACATTATCCAAACTGTACATTTTAATTTATGTATTTTCTGGGTCTGAGTGTTTTGCCTGCATGTATATCTGTGTACAATACTCATGCCTGTATGTATGGAGTTCAGAAGAGAGTGTTTACTGAATGCCCTGGAACTGGAGTTACAGATGGTTGTAAGCCTCATGTAGGTACTGGGAATTGAATCTGGGTCCTCTAAAATAACAACCAGTGCTCTTAACCACTGAGCTATCTCCCTGACCTCAAACTATACATTTTAAGTACATGCAGCTTCTTGGACCAGTGAGATAGTAAATGCGATTGTTGCCAATTCTGAAGACCCAAGTTCAATTCCCAGAAACTATATGGTAGAAAAAGAAAACTAAGCCTTTAATCCCAGCACTTGGGAGGCAGAGGCAAGCTGATTTCCGAGTTCGAGGCCAGCCTGGTCTACAGAGTGAGTTCCAGGACAGCCAGGACTACACAGAGAAACCCTGTCTCACCCCTCCACCCCCCAAAAAAAGAAAGAAAAGAAAACTCCTGAAAGTTGTCCTCTGACCTCGCTGAATGTTCACCATAGTATACACACACACACACACACACACACACACACACACACTGTACTTTTTTTCTTAAGTTTTATTTTCTCCCACCACCCAACTTGCCTTTTTTTGTTTTTGTTTTTGTTTTTGTTTTTTGTTTTGTTTGTTTGTTTGTTTTGTTTTGGAAAGAAGGCCTCAACATATGGCTGTCCTTCCTGAATTCACGGAGATCCCTCGTCTCTGCCTAAAGGTACGAAGATTAAAACCAAGGGCACCACTACTCCTGGGCTTTTTGTTTTCTTCTCATTCAAAAATTTATGTGGCAGCTTGAACATATCTGCTGCATCAGGCTCAGTTCTGGCACGAAAGATGCCTGGTCTAGACACTGTCCTCTCCACAAGAAACCAAGCCAGCCGACAAATCATGCGACATTACTCTGAAGGAGACAAACTGGCCGAGGGAGAAGATTTCTTGGCAGTAAAGACAGCAGGCCTTCCTTAGATAAAGGACAGTTACCTTCAAGGGATGGAGGGGAAAGACTTCCTTTAGGGAAGGGAATGCATTCCAGGAAGGTGTCAGGGAAATGGAAAGAGATCTTTTAGAGATAAAGTACTCCAGGAAAAGAGAAAAACTCAGATAAAGAACTCAGAATCTCTACAGACTGCACAGTGAATTGAGACGAACCTGCTTAGGGGAGAGAGCGTCTAGGAAGTTGCTGTAGGAGAGGAGGAAGGGAAAGGAGAGGTGAGAAAGGGCGATGAAGAGGTTGTGGGACACCTTAAATACTGCATGATGATCCTGGGCAGGGAAGAACTTAACCTCCAGACAGAAGAGACAAGGGGCATTGCTAAGCGTGGAGAGCAAGCGAGGAGTGGCCCAAAGTAACAGCCTAGGAGTCTGGCAAAAGCTAAACCACGACGTCCCTTTCAGACATGGTAAAACCATCGGTTTTATCTCAGTTCCATTTAAAACCTTAGGAAAGGGGACTGCCTTGGCTTTGGAGAATTAAAGAAAAAATGGAAGAAAGAAAGGAGGGGATGGTGAGCGCCATTAGCCAATGGAGATGGAGAAAGAGTTAAGAAACACTGAGTAGAAGCCGGGCAGTGGTGGTGCATACCTTTAATCCCAGCACTCAGGAGGCAGAGGCAGGTGGATTTCTGGGTTCGAGGCCAGCCCGGTCTACAAAGTGAGTTCCAGGACAGCCAGGGCTACACAGAGAAACCCTGTCTCGAAAAACCAAAAAAAAAAAAAAAAAAAAAAAAAAAAAAAAAAAAAAAAAAAAAAAAAAAAAAAAAAAAAAAAAAAAAAAATTACGATAAGATTAATATCTTTTTTTTTGTTTTTGTTTTTGTTTTTGTTTTTGTTTTTTCGAGACAGGGTTTCTCTGAATAGCCCTGGCTGTCCTGGAACTAGCTTTGTAGACCAGGCTGACCTCGAACTCAGAAATCCGCCTGCCTCTGCCTCCCGAGTGCTGGGATTAAAGGCGTGCGCAACCACGCCCGGCTGTAATTTTTTTTTAAATCCACTCAATTGCACTTCTTGTGGGTACTAGCAGTCAGATCTCAGCTAGATCAAACAGAAAGCTGCTGTGTGGACTGCTTAGGTAATATGTATCCTTTACTCAGACACTTATCTTGAAACCCACACATTCGAAATCCAAACTAAACTGCAGAGCAAGCCACGCCCTGTTTAATAAATCTTTATGCAGTCATATTTGGCAGCAGTAAAAGATCTCTGCTGGCCTGCTCCCATCACAGCAATGATTCTGAGCAAGAAGTCAGCTTGGCTTTCACTCGGCAAGAATCTTTCACAGAAAAAAAAGAGGGTTGAGTGTGAGATTTGTATCACCTACAAGATAAAGATAAACTCTTTGTCATTACAATACCCTGTATTCTTTCAGAGCTTGTTGATTAACATAGGCAAATCAGAATATGGAATTTTTGCTATAAATATATAAATTTACAAAGGCAAATCTAGCTGTAAATAGTGTGTGTGTGTGTGTGTGTGTGTGTGTGTGTGTGTGTGTGTTTTCTCCGTTCAATCAGATCAGAACTTTAGCCACAAGTCTGGACACACAGCTGACTGTCACAGCACTTGACTAAAGCCTGAGGTTGGATCTCTAGCACGACAAAAATCAGGCAAAGTGAGCAGGAGATGTAGCTCATTTGATAGAGTGCTTTGCCTAGCTTGCAAAAACAAAGAAAACAAAGCAGAATTCAACCCCTAGTACCACCTAAAATCAGGTGTGATGGTACCTGCCCATAATCGCATCATACAGGAGACAGGAGGATCAGAAGGTCAAAGCCAACCTTGGCTACATAATATTACCTGACAAGGTCAGAAAACTGGGACGGTGTGGCGTGGGGAGATACCATAAATGTTCATTTTTATCTCAAAAAAAATTTCTAATGTACTCTGCTGAGAGAATAATTCAGGCAAATATGCTGCTTTTCTTTTGAGGTTCTAATAAAACTTTATTTACCCTGGCAGGCAGTGGGAAGATGTGGTCCATGGACTGCGATTTTCCAACCAGTGGTTTCATCAATGGGGAACTGGGACAAAAGCTCAAAAGAGAGGAGAATGCAGTGTGGTTTGAGTGGGAAAGGCCCCTTGTAGGTGCAGGTATTTTAAGATTTGGACTCCAGTCGGTGGTGAAATTTGGGGCAGTTATGGAAACTTAAGTAGACATAGCCTTGCGGAAGGATGTGTATCAAGGTGAAAGGACTTGGGAGTATATGCCTCACCCCACGCCAGTTCACTCTACTTTGGGTTTGTAATCAAAAATGTGATCTCTCCACTTCTTACCCCAACCACCTGCTGCATGCCTCCGCCACTATATGGACTATACTCCACCACTATATGGACTATACTCCACCACTATATGGACTATACTCCACCGCTATATGGACTATACTCCACTGCTATATGGACTATACCTCTGGAACCGTGAGCCCACATGAACTTTCCCTTTTCAAAGTTGCTTCTGGCCTTGGTGTTTTAACACAGCAACATAAACCCACCTAACACAGAGTAAGCCTCCGCGGGATGCTGTCCTTCCACTGGGGATAGAGTGAGGAGCCCAGCTCCTTCTCCCTCTATGTGATGCTGTCAAGTCTAGCAGACATCTCTTCCCCTAGCTTTCAGGCTGAAAGGTGGGGACCGTATCCGGCGTTTCCCTTTTCTCTGGCCACATGAAGGCTGAAATGCAAGCTGTGGGGTCAGGAGAAGGCTGAATCACCAAGTAGTCAGTGATCTGGTGACCTCAGACTATCTATGCACTGCTTGTCAAAGTCTGCACCTTGAAGAGGACTTGGTTCCTTCCTTCCGAGTTCTTGAACTGGCCATCAGAGCACAGAAATATGCGAGCCCTTAGTGTGTGGACCAGTGGGGTTCCAAGTGAGAACACCTGGTCCCCAGATTTGCCTTCACACCCACAAGCAACTCACTTCAGGAGTGTCTTTTACACATTTCTTTTCAGAACCTTCTATAATTGTTTTTTCAAAACTATTCACTACTTATAAGAAAGTGCTTATTTGAATGTGGGGCTCTAATTCACCCTTCTGCCTAAGCAGGTAACAATGCATTCATTAGCTACAGGTCTCTTGTCTTACACTAACTACACACCAATAAGTCGGTCCATCAACTCTTGGGTCACGGAAACCATACTTTTCAAATCATTCGATTATTTAAATTATCCTTAAAATAATGTCCTTATGTAACAATTCTATTTAGTTTTGTACTTGAGATATCTTCTTGGCTTGGCAACTGTAAAACCGCAAGCACTCATCAGTTATTATTAGGGGACTTATTAGGGGACGGCCTCTGGCTAAAACTGAAGAAAGGGCACAGTAGGAGAGAGCACTGAATAAAAATGTTGCTATTGGCAGCACACAGCCTGAGTGCTTGCAGGAGTCCAGGAACCAGGCTTCTGCTTTCATCAGGCTGTCCGCACATTACAGGCATGAAAGGATGGTAATTAGAAGAGCTAATATTGACGTTCAACACAGTTTGCCTACACATCCCTTCATGTGCAGTCTTGCCCACTGGTGAAATGCATAGAAATAGGAAAATAATGAAGAGAGAGCATGTGAAAACTGTCAGGGTCTAATCCCAGGTTAGTGATTAAAAAACAATAAGATTAAAAATATGAGAAACAGGGTTTTTAATACAAATATCACTGTAATACTTAAGTTACTTTTAAGATATTTAAGTATTTTAAAAGAGACGAATGGAGATTTGGAAAAAGTAAAAAAAAATTAAATATCTATCTATATATCTTTATTTATTGTATGTGAGTACACTGTAGCTGTCTTCAGACACACCAGAAGAGGGCATCAGATCCCATTACAGATGGTTGTGAGCCACCATGTGGTTGCTGGGAATTGAACTCAGGACCTCTGGAAGAGCAGTCAGTGCTCTTAACCTCTGTGCCATCTCTCCAGCCTCAAAAGTAAAGAATCTTAGAAGGAAGTTATATATTAAAAATAAATAAATAAGTATTCCCATAGACTGGAGGGTACAGAGTGGGAAAAAGATGCTAAGAAAATTAAGGAAGCTGGGCTGCTGTGGTGCACGCTTTTAATTCCAGCACTTGGCAGACAGAGATGGGCAGATCTTTAAGCTAGAGGCCAGCCTGGTCTACAGAGTGAATGCCTGGACATCTAGGGCTACACAAAGAGACCAAGAAAAGGAGGAGAGGAGGAGAAAGAAGAGGAGGCGGTGATGGAGGTGGTGATGGAGGTGGTGTTAGAAGTGATGTTTTTGTACACTTTGTGAAGATGTATCTCTGTCCTTCCTTGCTTGCCTAAGGTGCCTCTGATTGGTTGAAATAAAAAGCCTATGACCTATAACAAAAACCATAATAATAAGGTGGGATTTCTGAAAAGAGAGAGAGAGAGAAAGAGAGAGAGAGAGAGAGAGGGAGAGAGAGAGAGAGGCTGACTCTGGGAAGGAGGGTGGTGCAGGGGATGTGCTACTCAGAGGAGGCATTATTTGGGAATTGGGGCAGGCATAGAAAAGCCACAGTTACAAGAAGGAGAAGAAAAGGAAAGCGGAGAAGCAGGAGGAAGAAGAGAAGAAAGAGGAAGAAAAGGAAGAATAATTAAGAAAAAAGTTATTTATGCTACAAAAAAAGAAACCTGTAAGCCCATCAATGAAACACTTTATAAAAAGCAAGTAATGTTACTTAAAAGTCAACTAAAACTGTCTGCTGATTGCCTGTAAATGTCCAAGTATAGGAAAAGAGGAGACAGAATAGAAAAGTTGTTTGCAGTGTAACAAGCAGCACCACCCAGTGCAAACAGAAGGGAACAACTCACAAACAAGGCAAGTAGACAAGAAAAGTCACTTGAAGTCTCCGTTCTCAGTTATCCAGAACAGAGGTACAAAGCACTGTCTCCGTCGTTACTCAAAGTCTTTCCCAGGTGGCCAGTAGATGAATGAAAACAATCTGTTAGCAGTCAGACCAGCAGTTGATATACTTAATAAACTATTTCCTAATGAAATAGGAAGTAATTTAAAGTCTGCTTTTAAAGGAGCTTTTCTTTCCACCGTCTTTTCAACGAGCCATTAGTGCTCGAGTAACTAACTCAAAAGGAGAAGAGGGAAAAGCGAAGGGCAGGAAAGCTGGCTCCCACAGCTTCCTGGCAAAGCGGACAGGTCGGGTGCCAGCCTAAGCTCGCACGGGCTGGTGAGACTTCACGGAAGAATGTGTATATTTTGAAGCTAAGCAACGTAAGATTCAACGTGATTTCAGTGTTCTCCCTGCTGTCTCTATTTCACTCAAAAAAAAAAAAAAAAAAAAAACACGCCCAAAAACATGACCAAGAGCCACACCTTCACCAGCACTCCGTGGTAACTCAATTTATTTGTACTAATGCCTCTTTAGGACTCCAGAAATGAGTGTGCTATTCATGTGATGCCAAGGAGTGTGTGTGGGGGGGAGTCCTAAGAAGCAGCTGGAAAAGAAAGGAAGAGAGAGAGAGGAGGGGGGGGGCAAGAGATGGGAAGGAGAAAGCAGTTTGGGTGGGGGTGGAAAGAGAAAGAGGGGAAAGAGACACTGTGTGAGGATGGCCCTGAGCTGTACTTCCTACCCAGCGCAGAACAGGAAGGGCAGTTGCTTCACAGAATACAAGTCTGGCTACCAAGCAGGGCAGCTGGCCAAACAATGACAAGTACACTTCCAAACTTTCCAAATGAACTAAGCTCTTTGGCTGCTTTCAGCACTGGCCTTTCCGAGATAAACCGTGTTTCATATACGTAGCTGACTCTGAGGTGTCCAATGGGAACTCCTGAAAAAAAAAATGCTATTTATATACATAAGAGGTGTAATTCAAGTTTCAGATTTGCTCTACAAACAAACAAATGCTTAGTTCGGGTCAACAACTATGTAAAGTAAAACGGAAAGAGTAACTACCACATTTCATCCACAGACTCTGGAACTCACAGGCATTTCCCGGCCTCTGCCTCGGCCTCCCGAGGGCTGGGAATTAAGGCATCCACCAACCATCACATCCACCCAATAAATCTATGATCTTAACCGAAATGAACAGACCTAAGGTTTGCTTTCCAAATACTAAAGACTGTACTTTAACCAGATGTATTATTTATGATGGAGAAAATTAACCAACACAGAACATTCAAGTTTATTAAAGCATGCTGCAGTCTTTTTTTTTTTTTTGAGGTGGGGGTACGTTTGAGACCAGGTCTCTCTGTAGCCTAAGCTAGCCATCCTGGAACTCACTACATAGCCCAGGATAGCCTCAAACTTGTGACAACCCTCTCCTGCCTCAGCATCCTGGGGTCTGGGACTTCAGGTAAGTACACGACTTTGAGTCATTTTCTAAGGTATTGTGACAATGGTTACAACATGGAAATTTTAAAATTTTTCCTTCAGGAGGCCTTAATCTGGGTTTGGATTTCCTCCGCCAATGGAACTACTGGAGAAAAAAAAAAAAAGTTTTGGAAATATAAAACAAGTAGAAACATATAACACGTTTTGCAGGTCTATCGGCCAAATAAGCAGAATGATTCAAGAAGCTCTAAGCCGCCCAGAGCCAGGCTCAAGTGAGAAGCAGAAGCAGAAGCAGAAAGCAAGCTAGAAGCGTGGAAACATTATCAAGGAAGAGATTGTAAGTCCTTCTGCCTGGTGACTAAGCAGTGGCTAATCTCAGAGGAGTGTAGCAGGAGAGACAAAGTAAAATAGAAAATGAGAGGGAGGAATATGAAATGATCTCCAGGGCAACAGAGAGAGGAGGGTTCCATTAATAGAAATGGAGGTGCAACCAGCATTTCCTGATACAAATAGAATTCATTTTTAGCTGAGTTAACACGGCTAATTCGGGCTAACTGGCCCACAGCTATTGCAATATTGTTTCTAATGGAGATAAAGAACTTGAAACTAGGGCCTTTTCTGTTTTGAGAGAGGTTATCATGTTACCCCAGCAGGCCTGGAACTCAGGACATAGCTGGGGCTTGAACTCCTGATCCTCCAACTACCTCCACCTCTCAAGTGCTAAGATTACAGCCGCATACCACAGTGGCCAGCTTCATCCTGGAAGTTTTGCTTTAACACTTCTTTTTAATAAGTACGGATGCATTCATTCCCATAACAATATGGAGGTGATAGGTGTGGTGGCGCACGCCTTTGGTCCCAGCACTCGGGAGGCAGAGGCAGGTGGATTTCTAAGTTCGAGGCCAGCCTGGTCTACAGAGTGAGTTCCAGGACAGCCAGGGCACACAGAGAAACCCTGTCTCGAAGGAAAAAAAAAAAAAAAAGATATTCTCACTCATAATCGTCTATTATAAGAAAAAGGAGGGGCTGGAGAGATGGCTCAGTGGTTAAGAGCACTGCTGTTCTTCCAGAGGTCCTGAGTTCAATTCCCAGCAACCACATGGTGGCTCAGAACCATCTGTAATGGGATCTGATGCCCTCTTCTGCTGTGTCTGAAGACAGCAACAGTGTACTCGTCATATGTATATAAATCAAATAAATAAAAACTTAAAAGAAAAAAAGATGGAAAAGGAGAAGTGAAGCTGTTCTGTAGTATTTAGATTTCCGAAACCGAAATATGTGGGGCGATCACAGCTAATCTCCTCATTAATATTTTTCACATGGGGAGCTCGTTTATTAACAAACACTCTACTACATAGTTTTCCTTTAAAAGTTTTTAAGCCCGGCAGGGTGATGCATGCCTTTAATCCCAGCACTTGGGAGGCAGAGGCAGAGAGAAAGAAGGAAGGAAGGAAGGAAGGGAGGAAGGAGGGAGGGAGGGAGGGAGGGAGGGAGGGAGGGAAGGAAGAAAGAAAGAAAGAAAGAAAGAAAGAAAGAAAGAAAGAAAGAAAGAAAGAAAGAAAGAAGAAAGCTGGGCGTGGTGGCACATGCCTTTAATCCTAGCACTTGGGAGGCAGAGGCAGGGGGATTTCTGAGTTCGAGGCCAGCCTGATCCACAGAGTGAGTTCCAGGACAGCCAGGGCTATACAGAGAAACCCTGTCTTGAAAAACAAAAAAAAAAAAGGAAGGAAAGAAGACGGAGGGAGGGAGGGAAAGGAAAGGAAAAAAAATATCAATACATACAACAGGTAATGATATACAATACTGTGGATTCTAATGCTTGCTGAATATACGGGTGCCTTTGCCAATACTAAGTATAATTTCATTTGGTTGGGTTTTTGGCAGGTGGGGTGGGGTAGCTTCTCAAGGCAAGGTTTCTCTGTGTAGTCCTCCTGGCTATCCCCAAATTCCTTCTGTAAACCAGGCTGGCCTTCAACTCAGAGATCTGCCTGACTCTGCTTCCAGAGTGCTAGGATTTAAGCATACGCCACTACCATCTGGAATTTTGTTTGTTTGTTTGTTTTTCTATTTTTAAGATTAAGTATAATTTTGTAATAATCTTCATTTAATCTGGAAGAGTCAGTAAGTATAAACCATTGTTTAGGTATATTGGGAGGGAGGGGCACCTCAAAGTTGCTTTCTTTTTTATGTTTATGCTGGTTTCTTGGTACCAAAGTTGATAGTGACTGTTTCAAAATACAACATGCAATCTCCGAAGTTCCACAGTATCTTACTATTAAAACTCATGCACAAGTTCCTGTAAACATGAGACTGTGTAAATGTATGAGCTTATTGCATATCCATTTGGCCATATGTTTTCCGAAGATTAGTTACATTCTTTGCAATCAACAATAGTAAATACCACCAACAGCTCAAAACTGCTGTTTTCCATGGCAAAAGACAATTAAAAGCTTGCCAGCCTGCCATGTTCCTGCCATGTATCTTGGATACTAAATTTTTGCCATAGACAAACGAAGAAAAAAAAAACCTAAATTAATAACAGTAAAAAGAATTAATAGCATCTACAAAACACTCCATCAACTCTGAAGTATTTAACTGCTAATTTCTGATGTAAGGCAGAGAATATATTTTCAGTCAGAAAATTTTCTGTATAATTTAATCTAAAGGATACACCCAGGGAGCAAGCGCAGTGCCCATGATATAAAAAGCATACACTTAGAAAATACATGGAGGCCGGACGTGGTGGTGCACGCCTTTAATCCCAGCATTCAGGAGGCAGAGGCAGGTGGATTTCTAAATTCGAGGCCAGCCTGGTCTACAAAGTGAGTTCCAGGACAGCCAGGGCTATACAGAGAAACCCTGTCTCGAAAAAGAAAAAAGAAAAGAAAAGACAAGACAAGACAAGACATGGCAAGGAGAAACTTTTAAACGGTGGGCTAACTAAAGTGGTCTGATAGAGTGGATGTGGCTGTAGCTCAGAGGTATGGCACAGATTCAGCAGCCTGGGCCCCTGGGTAAGACCTCAAGCTCTGCTCCATCCCTACAAAGAGATCATTCTCATGTGGTGGGAGTGGTTAAATGTCTGCAATTGGTGCTTCTATCAGTTTTTTGTTTGTTTGTTTGTTTGTTTGTTTGTTTGTTTTGGGTTTGTGGGGGGTTTTTTTTGAGAATGTGAGCTCAGGTCTAACAGGAAGCACTGTCAGTGTGAATCAAGCTGTGTGCTACATAAACAATGTCAATTTTTGCCAACCCGACCCAAGCTACAGGTTGCTTTAAAGACTGCTACCTATGTGTATCACTGTTCAGGAAAACGGTGACAAACCCTGAAGGCTGCCCCAACAACCTCAGACAAATACTTAGGTCACCTTCAAATGAACCTTGTATCACCTACCCATCAAAATTATGCCTTGCGCCTCCCCAAAATTAAATCTTGGGGAGGGGGGAGTTATGGTAAGAAAAAAATGTGTTGTTAACCCTTGTGAGCACTAAGAAGTAACTAATGAAACTGTTTCTTTAAAAATACAATGTAATAGACATCAAAAACATCAATTAAATCGGGGTTTCTAACACTAGTAGGGATGAGAATGATGCCAGCGTTGAGTCAAAGACAACTGTAATCCAAAAAAAAAAAAAAAAAAAAAAAAAAAAAAAAAAAAAAAAAAAAAAAAAAAAAAAAAAAAAAAAAAAAAAAAAAAAAAAAAAAAACGACACAACACGGGACGTGGGTAATTTGAAAGCCTACGTGACCTGCTGAATTCTTCAGCATTGAAGTGACCTGCAGCGAATGATAACTCAGCAAACACCCTCGTTCTATCTGAACAATGACCTAAATAGATGACTAGAAAAGGAGCAGATGACGCATTCCATTCATCTGGTGGACCTCAAACACGCAAAGGTCTCATAGTCCTTTACAATTTAATGCAACAATTTGGTCACTTTAGTCATCGGAGTATCTAAAGGAGGAGTGAAACACACACACACACACACACACACACACACACACACACAGAGAGAGAGAGAGAGAGAGAGAGAGAGAGAATATCAGACGAAGGGAGGAAGAGCTAATTTCAGAGAGCAAAAAGCACTAGGAAGAGGCTAACTGGTTGGTACGCGAGAAAAAACAATCTGGGACCAAGTGAAGCAAGAATGACAGAGATGGCCAAAAGTCTCGCAGGACAAGCCTGTACAGATGTCTCACTTTTCCTGGATGCTTAAAGAGCTCCTTCAAATCACTGTCCCCAGCCAATCAGAAGAAGTTGGGGACAGGGTGAAAGTGGATGCTGAGTGTCAGGTTAGGTCATCCCCACAAAAGTTTCATCCATGCCAGACCTGGGCCAGCCGCGGGATGGAGAGCGTAGGCCGGTTTGGGGCCGGGAGGACCCTGGAGCCAGCGGCTGGGTGCGGATCGGCTGGGGGAGGGCGTGCGGTGGGGGAGGGGGCGCCTGGGGACTCGAGCGCGGCCACTTACGAAGAGGACGTGCTGGGCTCGAAGAAGTCCACGGCGAATCCGAAGTAACTTCCCTCGGGGCCGGCGTACTCGGCGGGACTTTCGACGTCCAGGTTGAAGGCGTCGGCGAGGGGCAGCAGGAGACCGGGCAGCAGCAGCAGCGGGAGGCCGCCGGGGCGACGGCGTGGCAGCAGCCGCCCGGGAGTAGCCATCGCCGGGGCACGCGCGGGGCGCAGAGCGGAAAGACTACAGTCCCTGTCCCGGGGCTCGGTGGCCTCGGCCCGCCGCCTGCGCGCGCCCTAACTGCCGAGCTGTGCTTTGCGCTAGCGTTCAAGGGCGGCGGGGCGGCGGGGTGGCGGGGCGACGCGAAGCTGAGCCGGACGGCACCCAGGAGGCGCGGTGTCCGACGCGGGACTCCGGCTCTGTCGCGGGCTCGCGCGGTGCCTGGCGCTGGAGAAGTGGCGGGGCGAGCGCAGTACCTCGGAGCCCTGAGCAGCCGAGACTGGGGGAGGAGGCCAGGGAGGAGGAGGAGCCGGCCAGGCCCCGGCAGCCCCGCCGAAAGAGGAAGTCGCGCTCACGGTGGCCTCCCACAGGAGAAGGCCGGGCGCACTTCCGTGCGCGCTGGCGGCCGGTCCTCCGAGGCCGTCCCGGGACTGCGGCCCAGATCCAAAGGACCAGGGGGCAGTGGCAGCGCGCCTCCAGCCGAAGCCCTGCAAGCCGGGGGCTGGCTGCAGTTAAAAGAAAAAGAACCAGGCACACCTCGTTCCCCGGTTCCTCCAGGCACTTCTGAGGGACTTTTGTTTAAGAATGCAGAAAGCTTTTTCCACTTCTCTTACTTCTGCCACTTAGCCCGGCAGGCGCTCACCAACAGAACTCTGTAATTATATGCCATCTCCCTCCCCTTCCATCCTCCACACACTGAACTTAATTATAAACTCCCAGAGGGCTAGCACAGCTCCTCCCGGATGCGGTGCGTGGAACTGGATCTCACTGGCTGACAAAAAGCGTTGCAAGGCAGAGGTTAGGTGATGAGCCTCTCGAGTCCACCCAGAAGACTTGATGTTCTTGGATCTTCTCTTTTCTTCTTCTTTCCTTTCCTTTCCTTTCCTTTCCTTTCCTTTTCTGTTTCTTGCTTTCTTTCGAGGGTAGGGTGCGGTGGGAGGCAAACGGGTTTCACTGTGTAGTCTTGGCTATCTTAGAACTCACTCTATAAACCAAGCCTCGAATTCAAGATCCTCCTGCCTCTGCCTCCCGAGTTCTGGGCTTAAAGATGCTCGCCACCACTGCCAGGCTATTCTTGGATTCTTGCTTGAAGGCACAAGGTTTTTAAAAACCAATGATCTTCAGTTTAGGAAGTTCAGGTAGACATGATTTTAGAACTGGAAGAAAAAAGTCTGGGCCACAGAAGTAAAACCCCGGGGCTGGTGAGATGGCTCAGCGGGTAAGAGCACCAACTGCTCTTCCGAAGGTCCTTAGTTCAAATCCCAGCAACCACATGGTGGCTCACAACCATCCGTAAGGAGATCTGACACCCTATTTTGGAGTGTCTGAAGATAGCTACAGAGTATTTACATATAATTAATAAATAAATCTTTAAAAGAAGAAGAAGAAGTAAGACCCCTTGCGGTTCAGTTGCTTTGGACAACAGTGGACTGGCTGTTCCTTCAGGACTGACATCTTGATCTGCTACTTTACATTTCTAGTTTCTATCACCTAATCAATAAACCTTTTAGTCTGAATGACTATTAAGAGTAAAGTTTGGCGGGGCATGGTGGCTCACTCCTTTAATCCCAGCACTCAGGAGGCAGAGGCAGGCAGATTTCTGAGTTTGAGGCCAGCCTGGTCTACAAAGTGAGTTCCAGGACAGCCCGGGCTATACAGAGAAACCCTGTCTCGAAAAAAAACCACAAAAATAAATAAATAAATAAATAAATAAGGAGTAAAGGTTGCTCAGAGCTCGCTGGAGAGATGGCTCAGAGCTTAACAGCACCTGCTACTCTTGGTAGAGTGATTCATCACCCACATGTTGGTTGACAAACGTCTGTATCTCCAGTTCCAATTCTTCTGGCCTCTGTGTGTATCAGGCATGTACGTGGTTCACACCCATACACACAACATAAGTTTATTTTGGATTTGTTTTTGTTTTGTAAATTTGCTCAGTATTCCTGTGTTCTATGTATATCAAGTGCTAAACAATTTGGCGAACGGGCTGGGAGTGGTGAGCCATACTTTTAATGTGGTGGCAAATGCTTTTAATCCTAGCACCATGAAGTCAGAAGCAGGAGTACTGGTCTGTGTAGCAAATTCCAGGTTGGCTAGGCCTACAGGTAAGAACTTGTCTCAGAAGGAAGGAGGAAGAGGAAGATAAGAAGGAGGAGAAAGAGGAAGATAAGAAGGAAGAGGAAAAGGGTGAGAAGAAAGAAGGAATGAAGAATTTGGTCAATAGGATAAAATGATAAACTATAAATGCACTGCTTAGGCCTAGCATACTTCCAAGTAAGGTAGTAGAGAATTTGAACTATTTTCCCAAAACAGTTATTAAAAGTCAATCACAGACTAAGTACAGAGAGGCAGTAGGACCCCCTGAGTCCAGTCAACGTAAGGAGATCCTTGTCTCACACAGCAGAAAAGCACCTCAGTGTCAGCATGCATTCATCTAATAACATAAGTAAGCGTGTGTGGAGTCGTGTGTTTCCTTAGTTGGATTAATCAATTTGATTTTTAAAATGTAAAAGATAAGCAGCAAAATTGTTGGGAGATCTTATCAGCCACAGGGTAATGCCTATGTAAAAGCCATCTCAGAGACAGGAAATCCTATGTAGATACTTATACACAAGATCCTGCGGCTGCTCTTTCATTCCTTGTCACCATTTGGGAATAGAGTGTGGGGTTTTAAGAGGCAGACGATGGGGGCTGGCGAGATGGCTCAGTGGGTAAGAGCACTGACTGCTCTTCCGAAGGTCCCGAGTTCAAATCTCAGCAACCACATGGTGGCTCACAACCATCCGTAACGAAATCTGATGCCCTCTTCTGGAGTGTCTGAAGACAGCTACAGTGTACTTACATATAATAAATAAATAAATCTTTAAAAAAAAAAAAAAAGAGGCAGACGATGATTCAAGAATGTTCTGTGTACTCCCTGTGTTCTCTGCATCTCTTTCTGAAAACCACACTGCCAGCCAGTTGGATACCTTCAGGTCTAGAGACTAAAGACAAGCCTGGGATTTTCAGTGTCCCATTCAGGTGGTCATCATACACAACTTTTTGAAAGAAATCATGCCTTTTACTGGACAGAAATGAAAAATTATGGCATTTTCTTACATGATAACTACTTGAGATTTGTTCTTAAAATGTGAATAAACGGCACAGCTTATTCTAACTATATGACCATAGCCATTTAAATCCTACCTTACAGTTTTTTAACCACAAAAATTCCAAGTCTGGAAGTTATTCTATGTGCTTCTTCCACAACTGAACAATCTAACTAGGACTTAAACACAGAAGGAAGAACATTTCTAGTATGTTTGCAATTTGCTGACAAAATATTTCGTTTCTTTTTTTTTTTCCTGTCTTTTTTTTAAGTGGGGTGGGCTAGTAGGCACCCTCATTTATTAGCCCAGGTTAAATTGGAATTCTCCAGTTTCTGTTACCCAAGTACTGAAATTATAGTACTCAACTTAGAACATCTGAGTATCTGTACCCTCCCCCCATTTTGACCAAGGCTTCATGCACCCAAGACTGATCCCAAACTCTCTATGTACTTGAGCATTCTCAAGGCGATTACCTTGAACCCCTGACCCTCCGGTTTTCACTTCCCAAGTGCTGGGATTACAGGTGTGTGTCACCATGCCTGTTTCAGAATTTTTTTTTTTAACTAAAACATCTGAAGAACACAGCTCTTCTGCCACTTGTGCTTATGCTGTGACTCATAAATGGAATCATGGGATAGTTATAATGTGGCCAGCAAATCTACAAATGATTGCTAATGCTCTCCCCATCCTGTTCCTTTTATAACACATGACCTGTTGTTAATGGAGATTATAAGTCAAGCTTCTAAAAATGTATTTCCTTCAAGTTGATGAGAAAAGTGAATACTTGTAATCAGAAGCTTTTACAAATGATGGTTTAGGTGCTGGTGAAGTTCCTGTAGAGACAGACAAAGATGCCAATATAAGTTGCCAGGGGGATCTTCAAAAACGTTGATGGGAAGAAAGGGTTCCATAATTATCAGGGACTCTGTGTCCTCTTTTCTTACAGCTTGGCTGTGAGAAGAGCTACAGAGTGGCTTTGTGAACATGGGAAGCATACTTAGCAATGGAGGTCAGGGTCTAAGAATTACAGAGCAGAAAGAGTGAGTTTCGGACAACTGTGAATCCCTATTCCAGCCTTGGATTATAAGTCTTTACAATGTACATCCAGGAAAATATAGTGTTTCTGTCTTTGTTCAAACTGCTATTATCTAAGTTTTCAGTAGTTTTTTTTTCTTTTTTTCTTACTTTCTTTTTTAAGATTTATTTATTTTATTTTGTGAGACAGTAATTCCAGCACTGGGGATACAGAGGCAGGCAGATCTCTGGCTATGAGGCCACCCTGGTCTATAAGAAAGAGTTCCAGGACAGTCAGGGCCACACAGAGCAACCCTGTCTCAAAAATATTGATAACATAACAATAATAATAATAATAATAAATTTTAAAAACAACAAAACAAAAACAAAAAAGATTTATTTATTTTATGTATGTAGGTGTTTTGTCTGCATGTACTTCTGCATACCAGAAGTCTTCGGGTCCCATGGCACTATAGTTATAGATGGCTATAAGATGCCTTGGGGGGTGCTGGGAACCTCTGGAAGAATAGCCAGTGCTCTTAACTCCTGCACAACCCCTCAATAACTTCAGACTAACTGACACATCCACCTTAGTTTCCTTAATGAGATATTTAAAGTGAGTGCCAAATATTTGTATTTTTTCCTAACTTAGATAAATATCTAAAAATATTTATATATAGATATATGACTATATATCTATATAGATATAGATATATATGACTATATATATCTATATCTATATAGATAGATATAGATATATGAACTATTCCTGGTTGGCTGGTTTGTTTAAATAGCTAAAACAGCTGCATTGTGTGGCAGCTTTGTTGCTTTTTCAAAGTTATCATTTACTGAAGCCAGAGTAAACTCACTTTTAGGTTATGGAGAGTTTCAGACACTCTGTCGAAGGTCGTCCAATGGCCAGTATTTAGACAACAAATTTGAGTTAAGTTCTTGTGAGTGACTCTCTACATTTTGAATGGACTGGTCCCTTCCCTAGCTTTGAACCCTTTAAATGATTCACTTGGGGCTTTTTCTGGAGTCTCCAACATTACTTCCTCTAAAGCTAAAGGGATAATTAAGAATTTCTACCCATCTATCATCAAGGAAATGTGCTAGGGGATTTTCATGAAATGTTAAATATTTGGATTTAACAGGAAATGATTATGTTCACTAATGTGGAGATCTTAATTACATAATTGAATTAGGCTTGAATCTCAGGAGCAAAATGAATTAAAGGCTTGGTACAGGTTCAGCATTTTTTACAATTAGATTTTTTTTTTTTCTATTTGGTTTTGAAGTAGTAATTACTACTATGAAGATAGTTTACCCAAATTAATTCTACCATTTAGATATAAGAGTCTTGGAAGTGAGTTAACGTTGTTACTTTTTTACTCCAATAACCTCATTTTAGTTGTTGCTGTTTTTGTTGTTGGTTGTTGTTGTTCAGACAGGATTTCACTATGTGGCCTACACTGCTGGGAATATAGCTCAGTAGTAGAGTGTCTCCTGTTATTCATAAAGCCCTGAACTCAATCCTCAGCACTGCCACAAAACATATGTAACCCAGGCTGGATTTGAACTCACAATCCTCCTATTTCGGCCACTTAGGTGTTAAGATTAAGGTATGCACCAGCACAGTAGGCTTTGTTTTAGCTATTCTATTTCCATATAAAGTATCTTAAATACTAATTATAAGAAAGCCAGGTGTAGTAGCGCATACCTTTGATCCCAGAACTCTGGAGGCAGAGGCAAGTGGATCTCTGTGAGTTCAAGGCCAGCCTGGGCTACAAAGCAAATCCAGGAGAACCAGGGCTTTGTTACACAGAGAAACCCCTGTCTCAAAAACATAAATAAATAAATAAATAAATAAATAAATAAATAAATAAAATTCATATTTTCATATACCTAATCCAGTCTCATCCATACTTATGGATGAAACTTTCAAGGATAACCTAATCCTAATGATTGTGGCTGGCCCAAAATGTAACAGTAAATGACATTCATTAAGAAGGAAATAAGCACCCTGGTGGTGGTGGCACACACCTTTAATCCCAGCACTCTGGAGGCAAAAGCAGGTGGATCTGAGTCCAAGGCCAGCCTGGTCTAGACTTAAGTTTCAGGAAGGCCAGAGTTATAGAGAGAAACCCTGACTGGGAAAGAGAGGGAGAGAGAGAGAGAGAGAGAGAGAGAGAGAGAGAGAGAGAGAGAGAGGAAAAGAAAGAAGGAGGGAAGAAGGAGGAAAGACAGGGATAGAGAGCATTCTGTAACGATGGAAATGGCCATATCTAATCTCTCTAACTACTTGCATCACCCACAGGTAGCAGTCATTAAGTGCTGAAATGTTATCGATGCGGCTGGGAAATTAAATTTTGGTATTCAGAGTTTTAATGTCACATATGGCCGGTGGCCAAGCTGAGTAGTCACTGTAAATGCTACATTTTGTTTCTTGTTTGTTTGTTTTCTTATATCAGAAGCTAGATTCCTGAAGACCAGGGGCTCTCTGGGAATCCTCCACAACTTCAGCACCAGATTGCAACTGATTAGGCGTCCAGCATTTTGGACTCAGAAGCCATTGTGTAAGCCAAGCTAAATAAATCCCCTTTATAATCCATGTTCATTCTGTTGCTTTTATTTCTCTAGAGGACCCTGTTACAACGTGTGTGCTTGATTTTTTTTTTCACATAAACATTTTGAAAGATACTGATGAGTGTGCTCTTGAACGCTGAGCCATCTTGACCTCGTGCAAGTGTTGGTGACACCTTGAATGTCAGAATGACACCTTGGTTCTCCTCATGACTCCTCCTCATTTGGATGACTAGAGCAACTCCCCAACATTACCTTCAATGGCTAAAGTGTCCTAAGGCCAAAAGATAGAATCTGAAAGCTGTTTGAGGTGGTTTGAATATGGATGGGCCCCACAGGCTCCTAAATTTAAATGTCAGTAGAGAATAGTACTTCCCAGAGATTTAGGTGTGGCCTTGGTAGAGGAAGTGTGTCACTGGGGAGCCGGCTTTGGAGTTTCAAATGCTCAAGCCAGGCCCAGTGCCTCTGTCTTCCTACTGCCTACACACAGACCCAGATGTAGAACTCTCAGTACTCCATTTGTCTGTATGCTGGTGAGCACTCTACCATGAAGATAATGAACTAAATCTCTGAAACTGTAAGCAAGCCCGATTTAAATGTTTTCCTATATAAGAGTTGCGGTGGTTATAGTGTCTCTTCACAGCAACAGAACACTAACAAAGATACAATCTGAGGCATAGGCTTGCTTTTACAATTTCATCCTCACCACAACAGGTCAGGTAAAAGTGAGTTACAAACTGCAGACCAAGTTAAGAGTATGGAGAAACGGTCTTAATTTCTGAGAATGTCAAGCAAGTGTGTGTGGCAATGTTTATTTTCCTTGAAATATTTTCCTTAAAATACTTTGAGAACTCACGATGACATGAGCAACACCTGCGTGCTGTGAAACTTGCAGAGTATGTCATTTATGGGAGTTGTTCCTTACATTTTCTAGAAACAGATTGGTTCCCTAAAAGTATGTCAATGAAAGACACAGCTCTCACTTCACAGAACTAAAAGGCATGGTTTATTCTAGATTCTATACTCTAGACCATGGCCCTGGGAACACAGGTCCTAGCTAGGGAACATAGATTCAGGTTACCCCAAAATTCCGTCTTCCAATATGAAATCAGTTTCATAAAGTTTGTATGGCTTTACAGAAGAAAATTATAAATCAAGGGAAGTTTAAAATGAACTGCACTTCAGAGAGGCAGATACTTGAAGATGGGTAAGTTTTTATAGGCCTAAAGTGTTGTCTGATGAAATTCTTTGTTCTTGGATGGGTGGAACCTGTTGCTTTGCTAATAGCTCCAAAGAGGATTTTATTTACTATTTTTATTTATTTATTAAATGAACAGCTTTAAAATTTTTTTTTAATTTATTATCACAAGGAGTTAGTTTAGACAGAGTGGAGCAAGAGATGGCTATTCCAGAAGGCTAACACTAGCTTGAGATACAGTATTAGCATTTGAATCTACAAAAATTCCTTTCAGGCCAGTAGGCTCCGCAGACTGACTCCTTCTAGAAGGTTCTTTGATTTCTTCTTCATGTTGTTGTTAACAACCAAACACCGCTTCCTTTTAGGAATTTTTGTGCACAAATAGCATGTGCCAATATCATGGCTAGGAAAGGTTTTCTTAAGCACAAAGGGTGAACCTCAGTAGGAAAAAAATGGGAGAAAAGAAGATGAAAGAGAAGGAGGGTACCTCTCATTCTGGAGGAATTAAATATTCCGGTAAGGTTTGGGCTTTTGTTGTTGCTGTTGTCTGCTTGTTTGGCTCCCAGGGGCTGGGATTAGAGATGCAAACGACCATGCGCAACAAATATAAACGCATTTAATAAGAAAAGTTACGAATACAAAAGAATTATATGTTGTTCTAGGATTTTCTCATTGAACAAATTATATAGAGAGACAAGACAGCCAAGGCTAAAAAGCAAAATCAAAGACGTCATAGCCCCATGGAACTAGTTGTAGGCAGTTGTGAGCCCTCTGGGAGAGGATTAAGTGCTGTTTACAGCTGAGCCATCTCTCCAGGCCCTGGAATTTTTGCAGACATTTCAATGAATCTAAACATTTCTATTGAAAGGGTAGCCACTTTTCCAGTACTAATTCCTTTTATCCCTGAGCTTGGGAGGGCTTCTTATTTCCAAGTTTTTTTCTTAAGTTTCTTTAAGTCCTGTGTTTTAAGTTTTGCTTGCACTAGTCTTTTGTTTTCTCATTTACATTCATTCTCTTCTGTGTAGGAGGACCCTACTCCTACTCAGAGAGGGTAATTCTCTCTGAAAATTTACCCACGGGGTTTCTGTCCACAGTGTCTAGTCTTTAATAAATCTTTTATATTCATTTTGGCTTGATAAATATTTTGACTACTTCTGCAACACTTTGCAAACACACACACATACATACACACACACACACAGAATTGGCTGATGAAAACTTAGTTTCAATTTCTGCCTTAACTTGTCCTTGAGTGATTTTCATTAAAAAGAAAGGTCTTAATCAAACATGATAATGACCCAAGCACAGCAGCACACACCTATAATCCCACAACTCTGGAGGTAGAAGGAGGAGGGCCAGAAGTGTAAGGTCATTTTTTGCCTCACTGTGAATTTGAAGACAGCCTGAGCTATAGGATATCTTGTTTAAAAGTATGAAAATCAAGACAAGCAAAACAACTAGAAATCAATCAAATAAAAAACAAAAGAATTGATGACCAGAACAAAGAAAGACGGAAGCCAACCTGAGAAGTCAGGGACAAAGTGCAGATCAAATGCTCATCTCCGGAGATGAGCTGAGACCCACACACACCCACAGCTGCAAATTTGTTTTGTGTTAGAAATGAAGGGAAAGGGGCTGGAGGGATGGCTCAGTGGTTAAGGACACTAGCTGCTCTTCCAGAGGACCCAGGTTCAATCCCCAGCAACCCCATGGAGCCTCACAGCTGTCGGTAACTTCAGGATTTGACACCTTCACACAAACATACATGCAGGCCAAACACCAATGCACATTAAATAAATTAATTAATTTTAAAAAAATAAAAGAGGGGCTGGTGAGATGGCTCAGTGGGTAAGAGCACCCGACTGCTCTTCTGAAGGTGATGAGTTCAAATCCCAGCAACCACATGGTGGCTCACAACCATCTGTAACGAGATCTGGCTCCCTCTTCTGGAGTGTCTGAGGACAGCTACAGTGTACTTACATATAATAAAATAAAATAAATCTTTAAAAAAAAATAAAAGAAAGAAATGAAGGGAAAGCAGTTGGCCTAACATACTTACATCTCTACTCTAGGGCTTTGCCACCGTATTTACAGACTGTGTGCAGCATAAAAAAACAAAACAAAACAAAACCACAAAATGAACTGTATTCTTTAAAAGTATCTCCTGAAGGAGCATATACAGCAGTATTCTCAAGAAAAATACTGGGTGACAATGGCTGAAAAAAAATGTCTTCTTTTAAAAACATAGCTGGGCATAGAGGTAAATATCTCTCGGCACGTGGGAGGCAGAGGCAAAAAGATCTCAGTGAGTTCAAGGCTAGTTTGGTCTACATAGAGAGTTCCTAGACAGCCAAGGCTACATAGCAAGACCCTGTCTCTAAATAAATAAATAAATAAATAAGAGTTTTTAGTAAATTAAAATGTGATTAACTTTCTTATTCTCCCATACTAAAATATTTTACTGTATTTTCCTGTACTTAGCATTTATTTTTGATTTCTCCTCCCTTTTTATGGAAAATTTTTTATTATTTTTTTTTCACGTTACATCCCAGTCTCAGCCTCCTCTCTCCCTCCGGTACCCCCTCACACAGATCCTTGCTACATTATCCCCCCCCTTCTCCCAGCCCCTGGGTTCCCTCTCCCCACTTTCGATTTAAATGGAAGGAAAAGTTTGCCAAGGTTCATGTCTTCCTGAGTCAGCAAGTAAATTTCCCATTAATCTTCCAGCCGAATGAGTCACAACCCGGGCTTGGGGAAGTCGGTCTTGGCCATCTGGGCTGCAGAAGAACAACACAGTCAATTAGTCTAGACAGCTTGGGGGCAGGCACTTGGCCTTGTATGGTTTCCTTTCCCACTTCCCACTGGTAGAACCGAGAGACTCTCCTGGGAATATGTAAAAAGATGCCAGATTTAGCAGAAGAAAAATGCAGGCTGTGCAAATTACGTATAAACACATAAACAGTGACTGTTTTTTACAATACAGCATTCTTTGTGATATTCGGGACTTATTTTCATACACACACAAAAGAGAATTGTCTATCTGACACTCATTTTGTATTAGGCAGCCTGCATTTTACGTGCCAGCCTTACATGGGTAGATCTTCCCTGTGCCGTCCACCCAGGCAGAGAGCCTTAGAGATCAAAGGCTGCTTTCCTGAGTTTTAGAGAATCCTCGAAGGCTCAGTTCTTCTTTCATCTTTTATTAGCCCCATAATTACCATCTAACATCAGAGAAAGACAAAATTGACGATTGACAAGAATTCCTTCAAGACCGCTTCTCAGTCTTTCCAGAACCGCACAGGAGGCTTGGGGAAATCTACATTCTAGATCATCCAGAATCGCTAAGGGTAGTACTTCCTGAGAAAGGCTGAGCTGGCCACCAGTGGCCTGCGGTGGTCAGTAGCAAGGTTTCTAGTGTTTCACAAGTTTTAATGGGTATAAAAATCTCCTGGGGAGATTTTAAATGACTGGGATACATTCCATCTAAAAACAAAATTTGAAAATTCTCCTGGCGTGAGAGCTACTTGTCATGATTGTAATTCCTAAATTTAACCAAAGTTGAGAATGGCTGTCAGCTGAGTCACATTTATACAAGGTAATGTTCATCACAGGATGAAAGGGGATTTTTTTTTTAATGGACTTACAGTACTGGTTATTACATTACGCATTCAGTGTGTAGATTTTTTTTTCTTTTTCTTTTTTCTTTTTTTTTTTCTTTTTTTTTTTTTTTTTTTTTTTTTTTTTTTTTTTTTTTTTTTTTTTTTTTTTTTTTTTTTTTGACGGTTTGTTGTTGCTTTGGAGACAGGTCTTAAGAAGGTTCAGGCTGACCTTGAACTCACTATTTTTCTAACTTAAGGCCTGACTTTGATGCCTCCACCTCCCAAGTCCTGGAGTCTAGACAGGTACAAGCCACTTCCCTTCCAGGCTCATATTCTTTTCAGTGTAATCCTGAGGAGGGCGTTGGCTCCTCCCCAGCAAGCCCCTCCCATGTGTCTGCTCCTCCCCAGCAAGCCCCTCCCATGTGTCCACCTCCGTGATGCTTTCCAAGCAACTGCGAGAAACAGTACATTTCTACAAAATATTTTCCAGGTTTGGAAATCTCTATCTGTAACATCATGCTTGTTGGAACATACTTTTCCATGGGTCTGAAATCATTTATTTTTTCCTAACGTTTCTAGTGGAAGCCAAATAACCACTGCCTCTGTGTAGCTCATCTTCAAAAACTTGGAAGGTCTGGTGTACTTCTCTTTCTGAGGTTTGGCTAGAGTCTTTGAGGACAAATCTTTAAGTTGTTTTTTACATAAAGACATGTCACCATTGATAAAAAGTATGCAGTCAAAGCTACTTAAAGACACCAACACACAACACATACACGAAACAGATGGCTAGTGCTTGGCCAAATACCTTCCTTCTCCTTCCTAATTATCTCAACTTAGAATCACCATTTGATGCCATCTTCCTTAAATCGCCATTTCCTCTTCTGCGCAGTCTTCAACTAAGGACTATTCTTTGTGTATCTCGCACCCTACACGGGACTGCTTGTCCATGCTTGACCTTATTTTTTTTTTTTATCATTTTTATTCTGACTTTTTTTTCTTGGTCTGCCTTATCCAGCCTGTGTTTCTTTTCGTTCATGTCCTGCCTAAGCACTCTATCTCTTCACTGCTCAGTCCTATCTTATAATTATAATTCAATAAGGTATTTGTTTATTAATTTTGGCACTTTTGGCAGTTGGACCCAGGACCATGAGCACGCCAGATAAGCACTCTACTATTGAGCAAGGGAGGACATTCTAGAATATGTGACGAGTGCTTTTTCTCTAACTTCCTCTCCCTCACCTGTGTTGGGATTCACACTCAGCTGAGGTGCATACTTAACATCACAGCTGAGGTACGTACTTAACATACAGAAGATTGCCTCCGGGTTCTCCCAGCATGCCTCAGTCCCTACCTGTACTGGCTGGTTTTGTGTGTCAACTTGACACAAGCTGGAGTTATCACAGAGGTAGGAGCTTCAGTTGAGAAAAATGCCTCCATGAGATCCAGCTGTAAGGCATTTTCTAAATTAGTGATCAAGCCGGGAGGGCCCCTGTGGGTGGGACCATCTCTGGGCTGGTAGTCTTGGGTTCTATAAGAGAGCAAGCTGAGCAAGCAAGCCAAGGGAAGAAAGTCATTAAGGAACATTCCTCCATGGCCTCTGCATCAGCTCCTGCTTCCTGACCTGCTTGAGTTCCAGTCCTGACTTCCTCGGTGATGAATAAACCCTTTCCTCCCCAACATGCTTCTTGGTCATGATGTTTTGTCCAGGAATAGAAACCCTGACTAAGACACTACCCTTCAGTTTCCTCTCCCCCAGAGGCTTTTTCCTATATAATCCAGACTTTACAAAATATTTATTCTCTGCTCCTAGAAACGAAAATCTCTTATATAAAGCTAGACAACACTCAATAGTCACTCGGAATAAAGGTGAATACATAAATGATGCAAATAGATAAACTTAATTGCGCAGAGAAAAGGCACTCAAAGGTGGTCTTATTGTCCTACTGTGTCCTAAGAGACGATCTATAGATCTTTGAAGGGAAATTGACTGTAGAATCATAGGCTAAATAGCAACCTAGAATAAACTGTTTAATGTAATCTTTTTATCTCTTTTAGGTGTTGGTCTGGTGTTTGCTACTGGCATGATTATTGACATATCAGTTTATCAGTTCTACCAGGCCTTTTTTTTTTTTTTTAAGGTGTATAAATATTATTGAAAGAGGTTGCATATCCCTAAATAAGTACCCGAAGTAAACTTGGAAATGAGTATGGAATAAAGTCACGGAAGCTGTTTTCCTGCTGTGATGGTTGATTTAAATGTCAACTTGCCACATGTTACAGTCACCTGAGAAAAAGGAATCTCAATGGAGGAACTGCCTCCAGCAGACTGACCCACCTGCAGGCACCTCTGGGGGCTGTTTTCTTCCTTAATGGCCAATATGAAGGATTTAAGTCCACCCCGGGGGGGGGGGGGGGTGCAGTTCTTTGGAAGGTAGTCCTGGGTTTTCTAAGAAATGACTGAGCATGTCAGAAGAAAGCAAACCAGTAAGCAGCCTTTCTCACTGGTCTCTGCTTTGTTTCCTGCTCCAGCTTCCTGTCTTGAGTTCCCACATAACCAACCTGTGAACTAAAAGCACTTCCTCCTCAAATTGCTTTTGGTCATGGTTTAGTCCCAGTAACAAAAATGCAACTCAGATACCTAACACCTGCCATTCTTTGCTGAAGATTAGTAAATGTGTGCAGAGATAGCACCATTCTTTAGCGATTCGATTCGTTGTTACTTAATGTAAAGCTTGCGAGTCAAGTTACAAAAAAGAAAGAAAGAAACCTCTTTAGCTACTGGTTCCTTTTGAACAAAACTACAGTTAATGCATTTCCCACTGCTAATACTTAAATGTAGGATCCTTTATAGTCTGGTCATTATCTGCAAACATCTGTGCAGTAGACTTTACAGTATAGAGCATGGCAAAAGCCACACTCAATTCAGATACACAGGAGCTAAACTACTTTCATCATTTGACCTCTTGGTTTCAGTCACATCCTGTTTTTATTATGTATACCAAGGGGACCCGGTCAAATTCCTCCCCGCTGAGTCTTAGCTTCACTTAAGAAATACTGCTGGTATTAGGCTTGTTTGTATTGCTATGAAGTTGTAAAGGTTCAATGCATTTCGGAACAGTGACAGGTTTACAGTCATAGTTACTGTTTTACTACCACATTGTACACTGCCCTGCTGTTCCGCTGTGTGGGCTATTTTAAGAGTATGCTTATGAGCCTTTCATGGAAGGAAGAGCAGATCACCAGTGCTTAGAAGTAAATGGCACAGGCACACTCACAGTCTCAGCTGGCTGACTTTGTAGGAAAAACAGATCTCAAACTGATTTTGTCCTCACATACCATGGGGCAAACATTTTCTGAAAGGGATACCAAGAGAAGGACACACAGTTAAGTGCTCTCAAAATAACTTGCCAGTCACCTCTTGCAAGTCACCTTTGAGCCACTGAATGAAGAGGCCCTGCACTTTGGGAAAGGGAATACTTGCAGACTTCTTAGGGTTCTTTCCAAGAACGACTTGGTAACTGGTGCTGCTGCTGCTGGTTTATAAGTTATTTCTCTGCTGGTGAAATGAACCAATTCAAACAGAATTAAAGTATACAAAGGCAGGTTTATTGGGAAGCAGCTCTCCAGAGAGTTCACTTGTCCCAAGGTCTGAAGCCAGGGAGGCTGCCTTGGGGAGGGAGACAGAGAGATGTGGGAGAATGTCTTTGGTGTTAGTTACCATTACAGCTTGGTCTGGTTTTGTTTTCCAAAAGCAAAGCTTTCACTTCCTTTACATCATTCAGAGAAACCAGCTTGGCTTAGAGGATACTGCGGTCCTATTGTGTTGTCACGCTAGAGACAAAGTACAATTAATTACTAGTGGTCACTGCACTGGCCCAGCTGCCTTTCTTGTTGAGTGACTTGATCTGCAAAGTCCTTTTCCACAGTTGCTGAGAGGCATGAGTCCCTCATGCCTTGCCTGGAGTACTCAGACAGTCCAATTTTAGGACTTTTTACATTTTCCAGGTTCTGGAAGCCAGACAAAAACAAATCAGGTTATTCGGTGCACTCCAAAAGTAAAAGGGCATAGCTAAGCGAGGCTATTCAAACCCCTAATGTGACCCCACTTTGAAATGTGTTCATGAAAGCTCTGGAACATTAGGAGGAGAACACACAATCTGTGCTATAAGCAGGTTTTTTAGGTCATGTGGAACCACAGGGCATCAACCACGTGACGCCCACATCTTATTCCTCCCGGCGTCCACTAACATTTTGAGTATTTTATCTGTGAGCTCTAATGGGACATAGTGTGGCGAGCAGGATTTGAGAGGATAACTACCCTGAGGTTCTATGAGAGAAAAACTAGTAGGTGTGGAACAACGCAAGACATAATGTTCTCATACCTACATTTTTTCCTATGCTCACAGGTAAAACAACATACTTGTCATAACTCTCTTTATAGATCCTTGTCTCGGGACTGTGGCATCTGGAAAACTGCATACACACTACCTATGCACACATACTGTTTAATGTTTGCATGCACTATCTATACATAATGTTTACTGTGGCAAGCCTCTGAAGAAACGTCCATGCTAGGAGCTGGAGAGGTGGCTCAGTGGTTACGAGGACTCTTGCAGAGGACCTGGGTTTGGTTCTCAGCACCCACATCGTGGCTCAGGATCTCCAATAACTCCAGTTCCAGGAGTTCCAACAAACTCTTCTGGCTTCTGAGGGTGCCAGGCACACACACAGTGAGCAAATGTACATTCAAGTAAAGCACTCATAAACATAAAAATATTTTACAATCCAAACTCTGCGATCTAGGTGTGGCTGAAGGTAACAGTGCTTCTGGGACTCAGTCGTTGCCAACTGGTCAGTGCGACTGATCAAACTCTTTCTGCATCTCTGTTCTTGTTCAAGTTAAAATAAAAATTTTAAAAAAAATCTATAAATTGACTGTTAGGGATGGAAGAACTATTAAGGAGAAGAGCGCTAACTAGAGGAAGCATCAAGTGTTTTAAAATCTTGCATACTGGGCCTGGAGGTGGAAATGTCTCCACAGTTAAGAGCACTTACAGAGGACCTAGGCTTGGCTCTCAGTGCCCCAGGTGCAGCTCACAACTGTCCCTAACTCCAGTTCCGAAGGTCCTACACCCTCCTTAGGCCCCTTTGGGCACTGCACACTCACATACACAGACATGCATGCTGACATGCATGCAGCCAAAACTCTCATACACTTTTTTTTAAGATTTACTTATTTATTTTATGTGTATGAGTACACTGTAGCTGTACAGATGGTTGTGAGCCACTACGTGGTTGCTGGGAATTGAATTCAATTCCTCTGCTCCCTCCAGCCAGCCCCCATACACTTAAATAAGCGAACGTTTAAAATATTAAACACCCATCAACTCTATCTTCTTAAAGATCGCCAGCACGTCTCCCTAGGTCATCTGCAGCCCGTTGTAACTCCAACCAATCTCCCAACTAATCCGAATAATTGTCCACAGCAGATGCCACATAGATCAGAAGCATAAATGAAAAATATATTACCATGTCGCTGACTGGGACCGTCATGAACAGATCTGCTTTACTAAGAATTGAAAAAAATATTTTTTTCTTTGCTAACTTCCAACAGGAAGGCAAGAGTTTGGGGTTTAGTGTCTGTTTTACCTCAAGATGATTTTTATTTTTATTGCTTTTTAGTGGTTAATATTTAGTGATTTTTTTTATTAATCTGCTCTGGTTCTGTTACTCACAGATAAGGGACCTCCAGCAGATGCCATAACTTCTTGGTGACTATGGTTTTTTTTTTTACTGATTCTGTCTAGCCCCTTGTCACATCTATGTGCACTCTTTTTTTCCTCAACATTTGTATCTTCCATATGTTTCTCTTTTTTTCTTCTGAGTTTACTTATTTTCAAAGTACAGATGTTGATACCAGGGACTGGGGTATTGCTCTGATAGGCTTGATCATGATTTTGTGTGGACTTTAGGACTTTGGATTAGAAAAGCAGTTGAACGTACTAAACAGAATTTAACGAGGCATACTAGTAGGAAGATGGAAGACCATGGTCCTCAGTGTGATTTAAACTGTAGGGGTCTGGCTCAAGACCTTCCAGAGGAAAATATTATAATGTATGTGGCCTAGAGACTATTCTTGTGATATTTTAGCAAAGAGTGTGGTTGCTTCCTGTAATCTGCTTGCCCTTGTCAAAAAAAAAAAAAAAAAAATCTACCTGAGGCTAAATTGAGAAATTACAGATTAAAGGCTATAGCAGATAACATTTCTTTTTTTCTTTTTTTTTTTTTTTCCAGTTTTTTGAGACAGGGCTTCTCTGTGTAGTCCTGGCTGTCCTGGAACTCACTCTGTAGACCAGGCTGGCCTCGAACTCAGAAATCTGCCTGCCTCTGCCTCCCAAGTGCTGGGATTAAAGGCATGCACCACCACTGCCCAGCTTAGTGTTCACTCTTATGCAAATCTATAATGAAAAGAAGCAAGCTGAGCAAGGGAAAAAAAATATATAAAGTGTAAAGAAAGGGGCACGAGAAAGTAGAACGGAGCTAAGTCCTGTCTTCAAAGAGATAAACAGATGAGAAAAAACTCTAATGATAAATGAAATAAATGGAATAAATGGAGTGGTGACCTCAGAACAAGGTCCCACCCAGCTAAGCTTCCAGGCTGTGAAAAGAAATTAAAGTTTAGAGCTTTGTGTGATGGTGCATGCCTCTAACACCAGCCAAAGCAGGCAAATTTCTGAGTTTGAGCCTGGTCTATAGATCCAGTTTTGGGTCAGGCAAGCTTAGGCAGTGAAGGAGACCATTGAAGAGAGAAAGCTTGTGAAGATGGAATTGAATGAAGGGACGATGTTCCAGCCCCTGCAAGCAGCTTCTGCCACATGGTTCCGGTTTTAGAGTTAAGGGGAGAAGAAAGGGGTTAATGGAATCTCCCTCTGCAACTAAGGAAAGCTGTGGAGGCCAGGCACGTCTCCTCGCATGGAGGTCTAGGAAGGCCATTGTGTGAGGCTGTGCAGGTGAGGCCTGGATTGCCTTGGAGACCTGAAAATATTGCAGATGCCATGGGATATACCTACTGAGGAGAGCTGCTATGAGGGGAGTGGAATCATACCAAGAGAAAGAAGTGTGCTGCAGTCAGCAAAGCTGAAAGGAGTTGGAGATCTGAAAAACATTTTGACATCTTACGTGGAGAGTTCGGAGTTTGCCCAGCTGGATTTGGGTCTTGCTTTGGTCCAATATTTCCCCATTCTGCTCCTTTTTTTTTTCCTTCCCCTTTTGGAATTGTAATATACTCTGCTGTTATT
Organism: Mus minutoides; assembly: GCA_902729485.2. NCBI lineage: Eukaryota > Metazoa > Chordata > Mammalia > Rodentia > Muridae > Mus > Mus minutoides. The sequence continues at coordinate 270,561 of LR750596.1, forward strand.
TTAGACAAAAATCTCAATCATTCGATTTTACCAATAAAGACTCAGGAGCCAGATGCTGGGGTGAGAGCCTGCTAGCGCAGAGAGGCAGAGAAAGCACCTGGCTGAGCTTCCTTCCACAGCCAACACTGTCTCCAAAGCCCTGAAACTGAATGTCCCTCCCTTTTCCTTCCTGTGTGCCTCTATATGTGACATCCTCCAGACTTCCTCTCACTCTCTATCATTTTTTCCTATGCTCACTCCCTGTCAGGTGGTTACTTGCTCTGCCTCTTGACCTGTGGTTGACTTTATTTTAGCCTGTTGACAATAAACAGAAAGTTCTTGAATTAAAGCTATGTGCTAGGGCTGAGCAACACCACATCTAGAAACAGTTTTTCTTTTCTTTTTTCTTCCCAGTAAATAACACAATCCCTTGATCAAAGAGTGATCAAATATCCTGCAACACTTTGTCATTATATGCCAGAAGTGTGTGATCTGCTTTTTCATTTTGTTTTTACAGGGGATCACAGTTAAGAGATTGCATGACTCTCAGAAGAGACTTTGGACTTTTAAACAAATTGGAGACTTCTAAAGTTGTTAAATGGAATGAAGCATTCACATTCCATTTGAGGGCTTTTGAAGTTGGGCTAAATGTATTTTGCATTATGATATGGCTTCAAGTCTTTGGGGGCCAGGGAGTGGAATGTGGTGGTTTGAAGAGGAATGACCCCCATAGACTCATAGGGAGTGGACACTATTAGGAGTTGTGGCTTTTAGGGAGGAACTGTGTTACTGGGACAGATCTTGAGCTCTCAGAAGTGAACCAGCAGGCCTGGCTTGAGCTTTTGAGAGTCCTTTTTCCTCCTGTAAACAACCCTTTGCCCATACTTTTAAACCCAGTGAAACTCATTGGTTTCCAGTGACTTTGGTTGAATCCTTACTTTGGTCTGTTGTTGGTTCCTTACCTGAGCTGAGTAGATGTCTGCTCACGTCTCCACAGGATGGGTGTCATACAACAGTTTTGTACCATTGTGTCCCTACATGGGATAAGGTGACAAGACTAATGAACTAACTAAATGCTACATGAAGTCTCTTCTATAGTACATTGACCCCTACTCTGGATAGTCAGCTTGGAAAAGATCTAAGTCAGTATTTGTTGATTCTACCTATACTTGTTATGCAACATCCCTTATCTCCTCTCTACCTGCATCCTGGATCCAACCTTTCAGGATTTTTATTCTACCAGGGATAACCTTTTCATGTGCTATGATTAGGGGGTAAGGTTTAGGGAAGCTTTTGAGGTCAGGCACACTGATTATCTTTCCAATGATAATGTTCTCATACCTACAGTAGTGCTTGGAACAGAAGAAACAGAACACTGGTGTTTGCTAAATTCATGAACATGTAGAGAACTCACTGAAAGAAGTAAGCTGAAGGAAACAAGGCAGAGTTTCTGGTCTAATCCGGTCTGTAAGAAGACACGTCATTGGTCTGGGCATCATTACAGCTTTACAGCACGGTCTTTGCTGTCAGAAACCATCTCCGAAAGGCTATGGCAAGCAAGTGAGCTTTCTGGAGATGGCCCACCATTTTGCAAGGATGAGGCAAATGTGCTCTGAGATGCAGAGTCCTCAGAGACTTCATCCCAGGATTGCCTCAGGCTGTTGATATACCTTCCTGCCACTATTACGTAGCCTAAGGATTCCTGGATATCAGCTCACCCTATTGGGCAGAGCTCCCGAAGAATCAATATGAAGATGTACTTCCATGTAATAATGCTGTGTAAGCCGGGCGTGGTGGCACACGCCTTTAATCCCAGCACTCGGGAGGCAGAAGCAGGCGGATTTCTGAGTTCGAGGCCAGCCTGGTCTACAGAGTGAGTTCCAGGACAGCCAGGGCTATACAGAGAAACCCTGTCTCAAAAAACCAAAATAATAATAATAATAATAATAATAATAATAATAATAATAATAATAATGCTGTGTAGACAAACACATGATTCACATGAACATATGAACTCATATGATTTCACAATTTTTTTTTCTGTAAGCTCTGTAAACCTTCATGTGTCACAGGCTAATTGCACTAGGAAAAGAATTTACAATTGTACAAGAAGGAAAACATTCTTTCTAGGTTACAAATGTGGCCATTATCTAGTAACTAAAGGTCATAAACTGGAAATGGTCAATTTATTGTAGGTGCAAGAACAGAAAATAAAAGATGGACTAGTTTATACAAGACTTCAAAATAATAAGTCACAAGCAGATGATTTCTCTCTTGACAAAACCGTGCTAACTTATGACATAAAAATTATTACTTTAAACTTATAATGAATTTATGGAACTAATAACGGATAATGAATGGTTAGTTAGGTATTGGTCTTAATGGAAAGACATGTAAACAATTCTGCTGTAACTGCTTAATCCTTATTGATCTGTGACACAAACTATTGCCTTAAACTTACTATGAACTTATGGAATGTAAAAATGCTTTTAAAAAAATGTGATCAATTGTCATAAGAAGGTATAAAAACTAAGAAGAACAATCAAGAGGGGTGGAGTCCTTTCTTGCTTCATTCATCTCTCTCTCTCTCTCTCTCTCTCTTTCTCTCTCTCCCTCTCCTCCCTCCCTCTCTCCCTCCCTCCCTCCCTCCCTCCCTCTCTTCCCTTCTCTTATTTATTTATTTTTTTCTGACTCAGGAAGAGTTAACAAACTCCAAGCCTCTCAACTGGTCCCTAAATCAAAGAGTAAACAAAGAAACTTTTGTAACTAAGTTTCTTTTCCACTGTTGCTATCAGCAGGAGTTAATTGCCAGAATCCATCAGCTTTTGGCCCCTGAATAGCAAGAAAGAGTTAAAAGCCAGAGGTCATCAGCTTCTGGTCTGCTTATCTGCAACCCATCTCAGTACCTGACTGCCCAAGGCAAACCCCAGCATTTTGCCCTGAGTAACTACAAATTGAAAACATCAATTTCCTTGTAACTATATTCTATTGTTCTGTTCTTTCCAACCTGGATCAGATCTTCCTACTAATATACTGGATTCCTCTACTTTATTTCCATAACCAAATCATCTGGTCTACACCTGATCCTGGTCTCCCTCTTCCCTCCTTGACATCATATAGAAATTATCAGTATTTAGGAGAGTATTTTAAAAGACTAGCTAAAATATACAGGAAGGTGTCTGTCCCTTTTCTTTTTGTAGCACTGCCAATTACTGGTTGTTAAGTTTGGGAAGTTAAACTGATCTGTGCTTGAGTGTCCTGTTCTATAATGTGGGCATAATATCACCCTATTAAACCTGCTAGCCTTGCTGAGAGGACTAATTACATTAGGTAGCCAATCTGAAACTCTTAGCAGACATGGTCTCTCTCTTTCTTTAATAGTTTTAGTTAATTAATTATTATCAATGTATGTGTCCTGTGTGTGAGCGTGTGTGTGTGTGTGTGTGTGTGTGTGTGTGTGTGTGTGTGTGTGACTTTTATGGAGCCTGACGTTGAATCATCAGGCTTGTGATTACTGAATCATTTCCCCAGCCTCGGAAACTGTCTCATAATGTGTACTTAACAAATGTTAAAAATTGTTGTTTTCCCACTGTGATATTATAAAATACATATTTTGAGCCAGGCATGATATCATACACCTTTAAACCCAGTACTTGGACGTCAGAGATAGGTAGATCCCTGTGAGTTAGAGGCCATCCTGATCTACATAGTGAGGTCCAGGACAGCTAGCACTATAGAGAGAGATGCTGTCTCAGAAAGCCAAAATTAATTAATTAATTAAAACAAATATTTCGACTTCATCTCTATTTTCTGACATACAACTCCTTTGACTCTACAAACTGATTTCTCTGTCTGTGCTAATGAGTTGTCTTGCTGACAGCCTTAGTGTAGCTTCAAAATTAGGCCAAGGGTTGGGGATGGATGCTGCTCAGCGTTATAGCACCTGCCTAGAGTGTCTGAGGCCTGGGTTTGTTCTAAAACACCATGTATGCCTACACACACACACACACACACACACACACACACACACACACACACGTAGGGAGCAGAGAGAGACAGACAGACAGAAAGAAAGATAGGAGTGGAGGAGGTATGGGGACTAGTTATTAGAAAGAGTTGAGACTTATACACAAACCCACACGCACAGGGTGGGGGGGGGGCGGGGGGTGACAGAATGTGTCAAGGGGGGGATTGATTCCTGGAAACGCCAAAACATAAAGGGTTCACACACACACACACACACACACACACACACACACACACAGTCCCTAGGGATTCCTAAGGTCAATTCTATTGGCCAATGATTTAAATCAATTATAGCTATTTAGTAAAGCTTAAATCAAACTCCCAAAAAGGGCTCAAAAAACCTTCCAGAAACCTGAACAAACAGAAGTGCCAAAGAAGGCCCTCTCCTATGGGCTTCACTCCAAGTGTCTCTTCGTCTTTATTCTTCATAATGTCCCTCATAGTAAACTAGGAGATACGTTTCCCTGAGGTCTGTGAGCCACTTTAGTAAAATAATCACACTGGGTGAGGGGGGAAATGAGAGCTCAGATTAATAGCCAACTCTTCAGATGCGCCTGTAAAACCACCTGGATGCTTGCAAATAGTGTCCAATATGGGTCAGAGTTCTAAGCTTGGAGCCATGAGAACTGAACTGGGTCAGAGGGCATCCTGCTAGTGTCCATGGCTACAGAACTGCTTGCATTCTTTTAGGAGGCAGAAGGCTGTGTACATCATGATATAAGAGCAGACAATGAACAGGAAATGACTTCTTTGTTTTCATGGGGGAGACAAGGCCCTCCCTTCGTGATGACCACCCACAGAGCTGTTGAGGGCCCTGGTAGTGAGAGTCATCCAAAGCAGAGGGGAAACTGGAATCAGGGAACAGCTTTTAAGACCCTACAACCAGTAAATTGCAGGGCTGTGGGATGGAGAGTGAGTGATGGAGTCCCTGCTGCACTGTCTCCTGGGCCCCTGCCAGGTAGCCTTAAAGTCTGAGTTGAGAAATCCCCGTACAGAGGAAGCAATAACCTGGCTGCAGTCACCTGAGTCATGGGGTTCTGGAGAACAGAACAGCATTTGCTCAATGGACTGAAGAGAAAGGGGATTTCCTTCGTGTCTAACTCTTGAATCAGCTAGTGTTTGCTCAAGATGACGTATGAGACATGCACAATTGTGTAGGCAAAAAGGAAACAAAATCAAACAATAACGTTTTCAACCAAGAACACTCGTACAGAGGAAAATTCATTGGTTTAGGTAATTAAAGCACCCAGGTGTGCACAGCTATTAGCATCCATTTTTTTGGGTTTTTTTTTGTTTTTGGTTCAATGCTGATCTCTGTGTCAGGTTCGATATCAATGTGATAGGTTCTTCTTGGTAGCAAGAGTGCTAGAAAGAGTTCAGCAAGATAAATGCTGCCTGCTACCCTGCTGACTTCAACAAAGTCTGAGGTTATCATTAGCAAGACCAGCTTGTTCAGGAACTAACCATGGGCTATGTAAAATGATGTTCTCTCTGCCTAAGTGTGGCTTATGTGACCCTCTCTAGAGGTTCTGAGCAAGATTAACTGCACAGGAGTCACATAGATTAACAGTGGTGAGAGAGGGAATTATCAGACCAAAACTGTGGCTGAAGCACAGTAAGCAGATGTCCAGCAAGTTTACTACAATTTTAAATCTTAGAGGTTCTGTGTGTACCAGTCTGTGTGGCCTATAATTCTGGATAAACGTCAGTGGTCATTGTTAAATATTTTTGTCTGTTACACTGATACCAATAGTAATAAATGATCTTTCCCATGATTCAGTCACTTAACAACTCTGTTTCCACAGATATCCAACACAGTCAGAAGCATTTGAGGGTCCACTGGCTTGAAAACAGGAATTATTCTTGGCAAGGATGAGGTAACTGTAACTCACGCTCATTAGAATCATGTTCTGAACAACACTAGGCTGACTGGAAGGATGGTATAACCCCTCAGTGGAGCACTGCAGAGAATTTTAATCCAGCAACAGGGCTACTCTGGCTGGAATAGAGACATGGCCTTAGTACACACTTTTTTTTTTTTAAGATTTATTTATTTATTATTATATGTAAGTACACTGTAGCTATCTTCAGACACTCCAGAAGAGGGCATCAGATCTCATTACAGATGGTTGTGAGCCACCATGTGGTTGCTGGGATTTGAAGTTAGGACCTTTGGAAGAACAGTTTGTACTCTTAATCTCTGAGCCATCTCTAGTACTCACCTTTAATCCCAAACAATGTAGGTCCGGTTAGTTGGTAGAAGGAAGTAGTCATGTTTGAAAGTGACATCTAATTGAAGGGCAGACAAAGTGATGAATCAAAAAAAAATATTTGACAAAATGAGTCAGAGACAGAATATGCCCAACTCTCACAAAAACAGAGAAGGGAGTCTAAGAGCAGTGCAGGAAGAGAGGGGAGTTGGAAGTCAGTTCAGTTGTACAGTCCAGTTCTGTTCAGCCAGTTGAGTTGAGTCAGTAAGTTGGGAGCCAATGCAGTGTAGTGAGTGCAGTGAGTGCAGTGCAGTGAGCATGGTGCAGTGAGCTCAGTGCAGTGAGTGCACTGCAGAGTGCTGTGCAGTGCTGTGCAGTGCAGTGAGTGCAGTGAGTACAGTGCAGTGGAGCTGAGCTCATTCCTGAGCTCATGCAGTTCAGTACCCGTCAGCAGAGTTAGGTGAAGCTAAAGAATAAGAAGGAGCCAGAAGAGAAGAACAAATGTCCAGAGTTAGTTTGTTTTATTTTATAATACTTTTAAAATTTTATTATTTTAGGTTTATGGGTGTTTTTCTTATATGTGTAAAGAAAACACATTTTCAGGTGTTTGATTAGATAGACCTGTACCATTTTTCTTTTGAGCACAGTCAACTCCAGAACAGTAGATTTTCAACCTTTTAATTGTAACTAAGAGATACTTTTACCAATTTAGATGTCGACAAGTATTCATTTAAATATGAGGCACGTAGCCTGAATTTTGATCCTGTGGATAGATGTGAGTGTGTGTATGTGTGTGTGTGTGTGTGTGTGTGAGAGAGAGAGAGAGAGAGAGAGAGAGAGAGAGAGAGAGGAGAGGACAAGAGAGGACAGGGGAGAGAAGTGAGGGAGAGGGAGAGGATGCACGCGCACTTACAGGAGATAATAAAAATTGGGCTGGTGCTGAGTTCACTTCCCAGCAACCATCTATAATGGGATCGGATGCTCCCCCTTCTGGCATTCAGGTGTACATGCAGATAGAGCACTCATATACATACAATAAATAAATAAAATCTT